>CAUYON010016874.1:0-25496 GCA_963573935.1 Arctocebus calabarensis
TAAACTATTAAAGACATATTATATCTTAAACATTGATCATCAAATTAAATTTTCTGCTGTAACCTTACAATTCAAAATCCTTGGTCATTCAGTTTACTTGAAATGATACTAGGGGCCGGGTGCATTGGCTCAGGCCTGTAATCCCAGCTCTCTGGGAGGCTGAGGCAGGTGGATTGCCTGACCTCAGGAGTTTAAGACCAGTCCAAGCCAGAGTGAGACCTCATCTCTAAAAATGGCCAGGCACTGTGGCAGGGGCCTATAATTCCAACTACTCAGAGTTTGAGATTGCTGTGAGCTATAATACCACAGCACTCTACCAAGGGTGACACAGCGAGACTCTGTCTCAAAAAAAAAGAAAGAAAGAAAAGAAATGATATTTGATACATTCCCTTTCTCTGGGGTACCAAGGAGTAAGGACAGGAGAGAAAGCTGCCTGGTCCCCTGTCTTGGTCTACATACGCCGGCATTTGCATCCTTATTTCCATTTGGTTTCCAATGGCCAAACCATGAAGATCATAGTCATGACTCCATGTCTCAAAAGCAAAGCCTCTCCAGGCTCTCAGCTACTCCTTCCCTCTCAGAGGGCACCAAACATACCCATCCACACTCCGTGGCGCCCCAATTGGTGAGAGGGCTGTCACAGCTTTCTTACCTGGCCCTGCCACACAGCCAATTCTTCTCTATGGCTCCTACACTTCAAGAGGGGCAGAAGCTCTACGGAGGGGGCCACAGGACTCCTCCCTAGGGACTCACCAGACTCAAAACTCACTCCTTCTCTGACTGTCTTCACACTAGGACCCTAGGGAATTTTCATGTAGTCCTTGAAAGAAAAGAAGGCACTGGAAAAACTGACTCCAGCTGATCACATATTCTATAAGCCTGTGGTTACGGCTTGAATTTATTCCCTGGGTTATTGATGGGTCTAGCTTTTGAAGTTCAAAAGCATTTTAATCACAAAGGTTTTATCTCTGCCTTGAGTTTCCAAAACATATTTTAAACCTCAAAGGCCAGGGACTGACTTCTTTGGTATCTGCACTATGCTACAACAACTGTACCCTTAGGCATGACTGCCAAGAGGCCAAGTTTGAATTAGAAAGGACTACTGAGTTATTAAAGAAAAAAATTGTTATCCAAAAAAAAAATTGTATATCAAAATAATATTCTCTTTTATATATTATTGTAAAGATTCATGCATTTGCTTCATTGCTACACCTTACTCTTTAGCCACAAACTTCCCCAATGTATCTATGATATTTCAAACATGTGTTACAGGTTTTATTGTTTTCCTTTATAATTAAACACAGTTCAGGCTTGCTTCAATTCAATAAGTCTCAAATTTACTGTTTTTGGCATTCTAAATGATACCTTCCTTTGTCTCAATTACAAAATCATTAACATCAGCACTTTATTTTCCCATATTTTACTATTCTCTTATAAATAAGGGCAAATATGCAATAAAATGCTCAAACATTGCCATATTTAGACAGCAACACTGCAAAAATAAAACTAGTGGCTAGCAGTCAGCAGCACCATAATGTAACTTGAAATAGTTTTTTGTCTGCTGAAATAAGAAAGTCAAAATTTGGTATAGAAACGTTTAAAAGTGTTGACATGTGAAAATTATGTCTTAACAAAACTTAATAATTACCCATATTTACATTCACTGATTTCTCCCCCTTCACTTATCTTCACAGCTCTTAAATATAAGGAATTATAATAATTGTATATGGGCAAGGTGCAGTGGTTCACACACTCTGGGAGGCTGAGGCAAGAGAATCACTTGAGCTCAGGAGTTCATTCAAGATCAGCCTGAGCAAGAGTGAGACGCCATCTCTACTAAAAACAGAAAAAGGGCGGTGCCTGTGGCTCAGTGGGTAGGGTGCCAGCCCCATATACCGAGGGTGCCACACCTTTTGGAGGCAAAACACGATTGTAAGAGGGACTTTACCTAACAAATGCAATCAGTGTAACCTGGTTTCTTATACCCTCAATTAATCCCCAACAATAAAAAAAAAAAAACAAACAAAAAAAACAAATAAAGGGCAGTGCCTGTGGCTCAGTGGGTAGGGGTGGGTTCAAACCTGGCCCTGGCCAAACTGCAACAAAAAAATAGCTGGGCATTGTGGCGGGTGCTGGTAGTCCCAGCTACTCGGGAGGCTGAACCAAGAGAATCACCTAAGCCCAGGAGCTGGAGGTTGCTGTGAGCTGTGACACCACAGCACTCTACCAAGGGTGATAAAGTGAGACTTTGTCTCTACAAAAAAAAAACAGAAAAAAATAGCCAGTCATTGTCTCTAGTACCAGGCACTCAAGCATAAAGATCACTTGAACTCAGGAGTTTGAGGTTGCTGTGAGCTAGGCTAATGTCACAGCACTCTATTTAAAAAAAAAACCATTTGCTTTTGTAACAGCTTTATTAAGACACAATTCATATGCCCCACAATTTCACTCATTAAAAAAATACCATTCAATGATTTTTAGCACATTAACAGAGATATGCAACCATCACCACAATCAATTGTAGAATATGTCATCACCCTAAAAAGGAACATTTTCATGTACCCTTTTACCATCCTCTAACCTTCCTATACCTTTCGGTCCTTGACAACCACCAATCTACTTTCTATCTCAATAGATTTGGCTATTCTGAGCATTTTATATGAACGGAATCGTATAATACGTGTTTGTGACTGGCTTAGTTCACTTAGCAAAATATTTTTTATTTTTTATTCTTAATCGTCAATGAGATAATATAACAAAATGTTTTCAAGATTCATCCATGTGGGCTCGGTGCCTATGGCTCAACAGGCTAAGGTGCCAGCCACATACACCTGAGCTGGCGGGTTCGAATCCAGCCCCCAGGCCCACCAAACAACAATGGTGGCTGCAACCAAAAAATGGCCGGGTGTTGTGGCGGGCACCTATAGTCCCAGCTACTTAGGAGGCAGAGGCAAGAGACTCACTTGAGCCCAGGAATTGGAGGTTCCTGTGAGCTGTGATGCCACAGTGCTCTATCCAGGGTGACAGCTTGAGGCTCTGACTCAAAAACAAAAAAAAGATTCATCCATGTGGCAGCTTGCAGCCTTTTTATGGCTAAATAATATTTTATTGAATGAACATATTACATTTTACTTATCCATTTGTCACTTAATAGACATTGGGATTATTTCCACCTTTTGGCTATTATGAATAACGCTGCTATGTACATTTGTGTACAAATTTTTGTAGGAACATATATTTTCAATTTAATTTTTTATATATCTAGAAGTAGAATTGCTGGCCCATAGGCAAACCCTATGTTTAATCTTATGAGGAACTCTCCTACTGTCTTCCAAAGTAACTGTATCATTTTCACATCCTAGCAGTGTAAGGTTTTGCTCGTCCCACATCCTCACCACCAACACTTATTATTATTCATCTTTTATTGTTCTAAATATCCTAGTGGATAGAGGTTGCATCTCATTGCGGTTTTGATTTGCATATCCCCTGGTGACTAAAAATCCCCTTTTCATGTGCTTATTGGCCATTTCTAGCTCTTCTTTGGAAAAAATGTCTTTTATTTTTGAGACAGAGCCTCAAGCTGTCACCCTAGATAGAGTGCTGTGGCATCACAGCTCACAGCAATCTCCAATCACTGGGCTCAAGCGAGTCTCTTGCCTCTGCCTCCCAAGTAGCTGGGACTACAGGCGCCCGCCACAACGCCCGGCCATTTCTTGTTGCGGGCCTGGGCTGGATTTGAACCCGCCAGCTCAGGTGTACGTGACTGGCGCCTTAGCCCGTTGAGCCACAGGCGCCGAGCCAGGAAAAAATGTCTTTTTAGATCCTGTGCTCATAACTAATTGGGTCATTTATCTTTTTATTATTGAGCTGTAGGAGTTCTTTATATATTCTGAATACAAGACCTCTCTAGCAAACATATGATTTTCAAATACGTCTCCCATTTCATAAGTTGCCTTTTCCTTCTTTTGATAATGTCCTTTGATGCCCCAAAGTTTTTAATTTTGATGATGTCCAATTTAACTATTCTTATGGACTGAATTGTGTCCCCCCTCAAAATTCAAGTGTTGAAGCTCTAATGTAATGGTATTTGGAAATGGGGCATTTGAGAGATAATTAGGTTTAGATGAGGTCATGAGGATGAAGCCCTCTTGATGGGATCAGTGCTCTTTTAAGAGACAGCAGAGACAGTTCTCTCTCTCTCCCATGAGGACACAGTGAGAAGGTGGCTGTTTTCCAGCTTGAACTTCTAGCCTCCAGAACTGGGAGACAATAAATTTCTGTTGTTTAAACCACCTAGTCTATTTTGTTATATTCCCTCGAGATAAGACATCTGTTTTTTCTTTTATTGCTCATGATTTTTGGTGTCATATCTAAAAATTCATTCCCAAATCTGTCATGGAGATTTACCTCTTGTGTTTTTCTCTAACAGTTTTATGGTTTTAGCTCTTCCATTTAAGTTTTTGATCTGTTCTGAGTTAATGTTTATATACATATTGTGAGGTAGGGAATCAAACTTCATCATTTTGCATATGGATATTCATTTTCTCAGTATCCTTTGTTGAAGAGACTATTCTCCCCCCCCCCCCATTTTGTGGTCAAAAATCAGTCAGCCACAAATGCATGGGTTTGATTTTATACCCTCAATTTTATTCCATAGAGCTATACGTCCCCGTTCTTGTGCCAGTTTCACACTGTTTTGATTACTATAGCTTTTTAGTAAGTTTTGAAATTGGGTAGCATGAGTCCTACAACTTTGTGATTCTTTTTCAAGATTGTTTTGGCTACTCCGGGTCCTTTGAATTCCCATATGATTCTAGGATTAGCTTCTTCATTTCTCCCAAGCAACCAACTTGAATTTTCATAGGGATTATGTTGAACATGCAGATCAATTTGAAGAGTATTGCTGCCTTTATAATACTAAATCTTCTACTCATGCACATGGGATGTCTTTCAATTTATTTAAATTGTCTTTTATGTCTTTCAACAATGCTTTGCTGTTTTCATGGATTAAATTTTGTGCTACTTTTATTAAATTTACTACTATGTATTTTTTTTTTTTTTCAGTTTTTGGCCGGGGCTGGGTTTGAACCCACCACCTCCAGCATATGGGACTGGTGCCCTACTCCTTGAGCCATAGGCCCTGCCTGTGTATTTTTCACTCCTATGTATTTTTGAGACTATCATAAATTGGATTTTTTAAATTTTATTTCCTGAATGGCCACTGCAAGTATATGGAAATACAATTGATTGATTTGTTTATTTGTTTTGGGTAGTCAAGTGAAGCAATGAGAGTGGAGAAGGAATAAAAAAATCTGTAACTGGTTGTGATCAGTTAATTGTAAATACCACTGCACTTGAACCATCTGAAATATAACTGATTTCTAACAACTTTGTTGAGATATATAATTCACATGCCATGAAATGCACCCATCTGAAGTATACAATTAAATGGAAGAAACACAATTGATTTCTGTATATTCTGTATTCTGCAACCTTGCTGAGCTCATTTATTAGTTCTAACAATTTTTTTAGAGGATTCCTTAGGATTTCCTACATTCTATTTCTTATAGCTGTAGAGCATGTTCCCTGTGAATAGCGATAGTTTTACTTTCACCTTTTCAACTTAGATGCTCATTCATTTGTTTGTTTGCTTGTTTTGCCCAATTGCTCTGAATGTAAACTCTAGTACAAGAGAAGTGGTGAGAGCAGACATTCTCTTCTTGTTTCTGATTTTAGGGGGAAAAGCATTTAGTCTCTTGCCATTAAGTATGATGTTAACTGGGTTTTTTTATAGGTGCCCTTTATCAGATTGAGGAAATTCTCTTTTACTGTTAGTTTATTGAGTGTTCTTATCATGAAAATGTGTTGGATTTTCACAATTTTTTGTCTGCATCTATTGGGATGTATCTTTTTTTTGTTATTGTTTTTTCTTCTATTGGTTGATTTTTGGATGTTAAACCAATCTTGCATTTCTGGGATAAGTCCAATTTGCACATGACATACAATTTTTTTTAATATATTGCTGTATCCTGTCTCCTAGTATTTTGTGGAGGATTTGGGAGTCTATATTCATAGGAGATATACATCTGTAGGTTTATTTTCTATCTTTGCCTAGTTTTGGTATCAAGCCAATAGCAACCTCAATAGAATGAGTTAAGAACACAACAACAACAAAAGCAAAGAAAATAAAAGAATGAGTTGAAGGCCACCACAGTGGCTCACTCCTATAATCTCAGCACTCTGGGAAGCTAAGGAGAGTGGATCACTTGAGCTCACCGGTTCAATACCAGCCTGAGCAAGAGTGAGGCCCCATCTCTACTAAAAATAGAAAAAAACTAGCTGGGCATCATGGTGAGTGCCTCTAGTCCCAGGTACTATGGAGGTGAGGCAAGTGGATCTCTTGAGCCCACTCTCTTGAGTTTGAGGTTGCTGTGAGCTGTGATGCCATGGCACTTGCCAAGGGTGACAAAGTGAGATTTTTGTCTCAGGAAAAAAAAAAAAATGAATGAATTGAAAAGCGTTCACTCCTATTTTATTTTTTTTTAAGAGTTGTGAATATTGCTATTAATTCTTCTTTAGTCTCGGCGCCTATGGCTCAACGGGCTAAGACACCAACCACATACACCTGAGCTGAGGGGTTGGAATCCAGCTCCGGCCCACCAAACAACAATGACAGCTTATCAGTATCAAGTACATTGGATGGTTGTTTTCTATTCTGTTTATTACAAAAAACCTTTTAAAATCAGAGTCATAAATAAAAAGTAACATAAAAATAAGTAAAAATGGGCTTGGCACCTGTGGCTCAATGGGCTAAGGCGCCAGCCACATACACCTGAGCTGGTGGGTTTGAATGACGGCTGCAACTAAAAAAAAAAAATGGCTGGGCATTGTGGCGAGTGCCTGTAGTCCCAGCTACTTGGGAGGCAGAGGCAGAAGACTCGCTTGAGCCCAAGAATTGAAGGTTACTGTGAGCTGTGCTGCCACCGCACTCTATCCAGGGTGACAGCTTGAGGCTCTGTCTCAAAAAAAAAAAATTCTTTTTTAAATATTTGATAGTATTTACCTGAGAATCAAATAGCATAGGTTTGAAGGGCGGGGTGTGTTTACCAGAGAAACAATTAGGTCCTGAAATTTTCTTTCTTTCTTTTTTTTTTTTTGTAGAGACAAAGTCTCACTTTATCACCCTCAGTGGAGTGCTGTGACGTCACAATGCTCACAGCAACCTCCAACTCCTGGGCTTAGGCGATTCTCTTGCCTCAGCCTCCCGAGTAGCTGGGACTACAGGTGCCCACCACAATGCCTGGCTATTTTTCTGGAGTTTTTGGCAGTTCAGCCAAGGCCGGGTTTGAACCCGCCACCTTCGGTGTATGGGGCCGGCGCCCTACTTGATGACCCATCAATTTCAGGTGCCGCCCCCTGAAATTTTCTTTTCCTTTTTATTTGAGTTAGCGGCTCATTTTGTCACCCTCCGTAGAGCGCTATGGTGTCACAGCTCACAGCAACCTCAAACTCTTAAGGCTTAAGTTATTCTCGTACCTCAGTCTTCCGAGTAACTGGGACTACAGGTGCCCGCCACAGTACCCAGCTATTTTTTGGTTGGAGTTGTCATTATTTTTTAGCTGGCCCAGGCCAGGCTCAAAACCACCTGCCTCGGTGTATGTGGCTGGTGCCCTACTCACTGAGCTACGGACATTGAGCCAGTCCTGAAATTTTCTTTGTAGGCAGTTTTTAATTTATTTGTTCAATCTCTCTACTTGATGAATATCTATTCAAACTTTCTATTCGTTCTTGAGTTACTTTTGGTAGTTTGTATATTTTTAGGAATTCATTTGTGTCATCTAAATTATCTAATTTATTGTCATACTGGTTTTTTTTTTTTTTTTTTGTGAGACAAAGCCTCACTTTGTCACCCCCAGTAGGGTGCCATTACATCACAGCTCACAACAACCTCAGACTCCTGGGCTCAAGCAATTCTCTTGCCCCAGCCTCTCAAATAGCTAGAACTATGGGCACCTGCCATAACAGCTGGGTATTTTTAGGGATAGGGTTCACTCTTGCTCAGGCTGGTCTCGAACCTGTGAGTTCAGGCAATCTGCCCTCTTCGGCCTCCTAGAGTGCTGGGATTACAGCATGAGCCACCTCCCCAGCCTTCTGACAGTTTATGTTTCTTATATTTTGGGACTCCATTGTTAGGTATATACTCTACGTTTATAAGTAGTATGTCTTCTTAATAGATTGGTCCTTTTATTATTGTAAAATGTCCCTCTTTATCTGTATTAACATTTTTTGGTTTAAAATCTATTTTGTCTGAGACGACACATGGTGGCTCACGGCTGTAATCCCAGCACTCTGGGAGGCCGAGACCAGTTGAGACCAGCCTGAGTGAGAGCAAGGCCCCATCTCTAAAAATTAGCCAGGATGGCTTGGCACCTGTGGCTCGAGCAGCTAAGGTGCCAGTCACATACACCTGAGCTGGCAGGTTTGAATCCAGCCCGGGCCCGCCAAACAACAATGACGACTGCAACCCCAAAACAGCCGGGCGTTGTGGCAGGCACCTGTAGTCCCCACTACTTGGGAGGCGGAGGCAGGAGACTCCCTTGAGCCCAGGAGTTGGAGTTTGCTGTGAGTTGTGATGTCTTGAGGCTCTGTCTCAAAAATATATATATCCAGAAGTTGTGGTGGGTATCAGTGGTCCCAGGTACTCAGGAGGCTGAGGCAAGAGGATTGCTTGAGCCCAAGAGTTTGAGGTTGCTGTGAACTATGACGCCATGACCCTCTGCTGAGGGTGACAACATAAAACTCTGTCTCAAAAAAAATTAAATAAACAACCTATTTTGTCTGATATTGTATAGCCCTATCAGACTTCTCTGAAGCTCTGTTTATTTTTCATTTTTTTCTCTTCTCTTTGGATTTCATTATCTCTATTGCTCTATCTTCAAGTTCAGTTCTTTCTTCTGGCAGTTCATATCTACTGTTGAGTCTAGTGGGTTTTTTAAATTACATTATTGAATTTTTTAATTTCACAAATTCCATGATTCTTTTTTATAATTTCTACCTCTTTGCTTATATTCTCTACATAAATAAAACATTGTCATCACATGTTCCTTTACTTCCTTAAGCATGATTTCCTTTAGTTCTTTGATAATGGCTACTTTGAAGTCTTTGTCTATTAATTCTGACATTTGGCCCTCTCAGAGACAGTTTCTATTGGCTGCGTATGGGTCACACTTTCCTGTTTCTTTGACTCTTGCACACTTTCTGTTGAAACTGAGCACGTCTGATAATACACTGCAGAAACTCTGGATACCAGGCCCCTCCTCTGTCTCCAGTGTTTGTTATTATTTGCCTGTCTGTGTATTGGCTGGCTGTACTAGATAATGAAGTCTATTTCCTACACACTGTGTCACCTCTGATGTCACTTCCTCAGAGGATGCTGCACTGAGCATGTGCACAACCACCCTTGATGCCAGCAAAGCTGTTCCAGCATGGCGGTCTTCTACTATTCCTCCCCTTGATCACTCCCAGCTCTAAGGCTTCACTAACTGCCAGCTAATTGCTCTACTATTTATGGCAAGGCCCTGTACCATAAATTGCTTCACAGCCAACCCGATTAAATTAGGACTCCTTTGCAGGAGTAGTTTTAAAGATTGATGTTTGAGGTTTGTTCTGTCCTCAAAAGGGCTCTTTTCTTAGTTGTCATTTTTCCTGATTTTTTCCCCCAAATAAAATTAGTTGGTCCATGGCTTAGCTTGTATATCTCATGAAGCTACCTTGTCTCACTTAACGTCCCTCTAGCAAAACCACCATTGCTGTTGAGAGCGCCCTGAGACTTGAATTTCCCTACCTCCCTTGTCAAATAAAGTCTGTTCCTTAAGGAAAATCTCTAGGGCTCTCTGTTTAGAGCCTGCCTCTCCCCTTTGGCAAAATATCAGAGCCATAGCTCCAGAGCTTGGAATGCGGGGGGTGGAGACAGTGGTATACTTACTTCTTTCTGGGCGATGCCTCGCTATAGGCAAATTAATTTTCCATCTTCCATCCCCTCATTCTGTTCTTTGTAAATCCCTGTTCGTCCTTCTTGAAATTGCTTTCCCTCCCTGCAACAGTGCTGAATAAAATCTGTCTTTGTCACCTGTAACTAGTATCCAACTCTATTTGTATTTAACACTTCTATTTTTTAGAAATGGAACCCCCATATAAGTTTTTGAATACTCCATATCACATGTAGTTTCTAAGTCCACAAATCATGGAATAAAAAAGTTGGAAATTGTCAAATGTGTCACAAGGGTATCATACTAACATATGACTAACATCTTACTAACATATTACTAGTTATACCATGTAATATGAGGGCATTACATAAAGTATCATATTTATTTTCATTTCCTTCCAAATCACCATCCTCATGTCCAGCTCTCCATTCCTGACACCTGTCTCTCACAAAGGCTTTTCTCTGGGATTTTAAAGTCTCAAGAACTTTGTGTGCCTGCTTGAATTTCTCTGTAGATCTCTTACTTCTCTTCTCAGCACTTCATTAGCTACCAGAGGCATAGCCAGCAGCTCTACTCATGTTAGTGTTGGATCCGAAGCACAACAGTGTCAACTGGATAAAAATGTAACAAGTATCTGAGACTTATTACTGTATGTGGCATAAACATGCCCCAAGATTTCAGGCTAGACCCTCCAAGTGAGCTCTGCATCTTTCAATACATGCTAGCAATCCAAGGTGGTCACGGGGAATCAAAGCATAACCCCATAGAACTTATCACAACTGAGAAAAAAAATAGTCTATTTTATTGACAAGATGTAAGCAAGAAGTTTTATTGTTTTTTGGTTTGGGGTGGATTTTTTTTTTTTGAGACTATCTTATTCTGTCACCCTATAGTGAACTTTAAAATGATTCTATTTCCTTTATGATGAAGATACTGTAAGACATTCAAAGAGTAGACCCATCCTTGCATAGCGGTAGAGGGAGGCTGAGAGAAGAGGTACATTAAGAGTTGAGAGTCCGGCTTGGCGCCTGTAGCTCAATGGGCTAAGGCGCCAGCCACGTACACCTGAGCTGGTGGGTTCGAATCCAGCCTGGGCCTGCCAAATAACAATGACAGCTGCAACCAAAAAAAATGGCCGGACATTGTGGTGGGAGCCTGTAGTCCCAGCTACTTGGGAGGCAGAGGCAGGAGATTCGCTTGAGCCCAAGAATCAGAGGTTGCTGTGAGCTGTGATGCCATAGCATTCTATCCAAGGTAACAGCTTGAGGCTCTGTCTCAAAAAAAAAAAAAAAAAAGATTTGAGAGTCCATGGGACTGCAAACTAATACAATCTTTTTGCAGTTTTTGGCCCGGGGCTGGGTTTGAACCCACTGGTATATGGGGCCAGCACCCTACTCCTTTGAGCCACAGGTGCTGCCCAATACAACATTTTTTGAAAGACGAAAGGAGAATCCTCAAAGAACTCAAATTAGACCTCCCATTTGATCCTGCAATCCCATTACTAGGCATCTACCCAGAAGAAAAAAAATCATTTTATCATAAGGCCTAGACTGTTTAGCACAGCTTAATTTATAATCACCAAAATGTGGGAATAACCTAAATGCCCACCAACCCAGGAATGGATTAACAAGCTGTGGTATATGTATACTATGGAATACTATTAAGTCATTAAAAAGACTTTACATCTTTTGTATTAACCTGGATGGAATTGAAACACGTTCTTCTTAGTAAAGCATCACAAGAATGGAGGAGCAAGAAGAATCCAATGTACTCAATACTAATATGAAGACAATCTAATACATGCCCACATAAGAGAAAAACTCAAATCAATTCAAGATGGGATTGAGGAAGTAGGGAAAGGGGAAGAGGGAGGGGGATGAGAGTGCTCCAACTTAATGGGCACAATGTTAGGGTGTATGGCACACCTCCTGGGGGCAGGACACAGTTATAAGAGGGACTCTACCTAACAGATTCAAATCTTATAACCTAATTCTCTGTACCTTCAAATTAATCTGAAATAATGAAAGAAGAAGAGGGAGGAGGAGGAGGAAGAAGGTGGAAGAAGAAAGGAAAAAGAAGAAGGAAGAAGAAGAAGGAGAAAGAAGGAAGAAGAAGAAAGAAGGAGAAGAAAAGAGCTAAGAGTCCAGAATTGGCCAGTAAGAACGTCTACTTACCAAAAGAAAAAAATTTTTTTTGAGACAGAGTCTCATTTTGTTACCCTCAGTAGAGTGCTGTGCTGTCATAGCTCACAGCGACCTCAAACTCAAATCACTTAAGCGATTTTCTTGCCTCAGCCTCCCAAGTAGCTGGGACTACAGGCACCCACCACATCGCCCAGCTATTTTGTTATTGGTGGTGGTGGTGGTGGTGTCGTCATTGTTTAGCAGGCCTGGGCTAGATTCCAACCTACCAACTCCTGTGCTTGTGGCTGGCACCCAAATCAATGAGCTACAGGGGCTGAGCCCAAGAGAAAATTTTATTCCAATTTTGAGGCAGGAACAGCATGGGAGGAAATAACAGCAGTAGTCTTAGAAGTAACAGGGTCAGAGGGGAAATAACAGCCGCCGTAGCACAGAAAACAAGAACAAAGGAGGCAAGTCCCAGGAGAGTTTAGAACACCAAGGGCAAACTGGGTCGGGCTTCAGAGTCCAAAATCTGTCACAATTATTATTTAAGCCTGAATAGTCTCTGAGAGGATATAACACACAATTAAAATATTATGCTTCTAGTATGAACAAAATACATTGCCCTCTTGGGGGTGGGGGGGTGGAGAAGGAATTGTTTCTATTTATCCTCTCCTTCAACCTATTTACCCACCTTCATTATAAATATCTTGTTTACAAGGAAACCTTTTCAGCAGTGCAACTTCTAAGTGTAGTAAGATACACATTCCCATTGATCCTGACCTAGCAATTAATCTTCTAAGAAAATAATCCAGAAGAAAAAAATTTAGGCATAAAGATGTTTATTTTAGCATATTTACAATATAACACATAGCTATTATACTTAAGTATTCAACAACTTAAGTATTCAGCGCAAGTTAAATAAATCATGGTATATCCATTTGATTAAATATCATGTACCCAGGAAAATATTGTGATTTTGAAGAACTGGGAGATATTATAAAACAATGTTAGACAAGAAAAGCAGGAAACTGTTGTATATATTGTATAAGCCCTAGTGTGCTGTTTAAAGAAAAAGAAAGAAAGAAAAAACAGAAAAGCCCTAGATGGAAGGATGCCAACTTGTTAACAACGGTTGACTCTGCATGGCAGGACCCAGGTTATAACTGACTTAACTGCTGCTTTTAACAAAAGGACTTTGTGTACTTTCTCAATTGTTTTCAATTATTACATTTAAAGAAATTTTATAGCCGATAAAAATAATCAGTTAAAAGTTATGCCCTTCTCTGCTCTCTCATCAACTATAAACATCAAAGTAGCTGGACCTGCAAGGCCGCAGGTAATTCTGCAAACCTGACTATACCCCACCACCCTGCTTACAAGGTGCGCTAACCCTGTCCTGTTGGCTATCTCACAGGAACACTACAGCACACCTGAGATGGGGCAGACGGGCAGAGACACAAGGTATCGGACAGAGGCAGGATTCTGCCCTTCCAGAACAGAGAGTTCCAGTTTGGGAGGAAATTACTGCAGAAAACAAAGGAGACATGGACAGGAGGAAGGGGCGAAGCTCGGCTTTCTGGGAACACTTGACTCTCTGAATTAGAACTATGCCTAGAAGTGAAGGCTCATTGTCAGACTCTAGAGCTTCTCCAAGGGGCCTCATTTCAGCTCTAGAGGAAAGTAGTTGTTCTCTTTACATGAGGTCAGGGACTCCAGAGTTTGAATCCCTACAGCCAGAGTTAAGTGGTTGAGAAAGGAAGGTGAGATAGGCTGTGAAAACAGGCTGATCCTCTAAAGCAGAATTTCACAAATTATAGTGAACTTAGGAATTACCAGAGTCTCTTTAAATTGCTGATACTACCACCAGAAATTCTAGGGTAGGCAAAGGAATACTGCATTTTAATCAAGCAACTCTCTTCTCCTAAGTCTTCCTCATACATTAAAATTGTAATAGCTTTAAAATTTTACAGACTCTCATCGTAGGCAAGATACTATGTGAGTGCATTTTCTGGAGAAGGTCCATAACGATCATCAGATTCTCAAGACTTCCATAATTCAAGAAGGCTAAGAACTCTCTTGACAAGCACAAAAGGTTAGAACTAAAGAGGCCTCATTTGAGCATCAAATGGGACAAGGGCAAGGTTAAAAAGGACACAAACTCAAGGATGCACTTAAACAATTTTCACCTGTAAGTCTGGAATATTAATAGCTTATTTGTATTGGCCACAAACAACTTGATGAGGGGTGTCCACATGCTTTAAAGGCACAGGGGTCAACAAGACATTAGCTCTGAGAAAGATTAATAAATAGGGGAGAAAGTGAGTTTTCCTAGTTGGACAAGACTACAAGGTTTCAAACGAAAGGGAAGAAAAGATGATTAACTGTTGGGGCTTTACAGTCTGAACTTTTAACTGCTATGAGAAGGTAGAATTCTATCAAGTAGATGTGGTGGTACATATTGAAATCAGCCACAGTTCAGACAAGAGCAGTGCCAACAGACGTGGTCCCTGCATCACTCCCCACCTGCACACATTATCAGTCATAGTGCACAGAACATACTAGAGCCTCTGACCAGCAAAGATGCTAAGACAGCAGCAAGGGGGACGTGAGTTCTCCTGGTGCTCTGCCAAGACTCAGAACATACTAGAGCCTCTGACCAGCAAAGATGCTAAGACAGCAGCAAGGGGAACGTGAGTTCTCCTGGTGCTCTGCCAAGACTCAGGAGAGAAGGGAGCTGGGTTCCCACTTGTCCTCCAGGGGGCGCTCAGAGGGACTGGCTCTGTTGTTACAAGGAACAAGCTTATTTCTGCACCATCTTCAGTGTCCTTCAGTGTCCTGAGATTGTGTCCTGGGAAACAACTATTACAAAAAAGGCTAATTACAGTGGGGCTCTCACTTCTAACCCTCCCAGTCTAGAAGGCTAGCAGGAGGATCATTTGAACTCAGTTCTACACCAGCCTGAGCAAGAATGAGATCCTGTATCTACTGAAAATATAAAAATTACCTGGGTGTTGTGTCAGGCACTTGTAGTCCCAGCTACTACAGAGGCTGAGGCAGGAAGGTCACTTGAGCCCAGGAGTTTGAGGTTCCTGTGAGCTAGGTTGACACCATGGCACTCTAGCCTAGGGCAACAGAGTGAGACTCTGACTCAAAACCAAAAACAAATATTACCATAAAATGTTTACTTCCTAAACCAAATCTTCCTCAAATTCCTCTCAAATTTATCATTAATTCATATTATTGCAATGCCCTCCTAGCTGATATCCCTACCCCCAAGTAACAGTCTTTTGTTGGGTGGACAGGGGTGGGAGGTGGGGGGTTGGGGGAGTAGGGGACAGAGTCTTACTCTGACACCCTGGGTAGAGTGCCATGGCATCATTATAGCTCACAGTAACCCCAAACTTCTGGGCTTAAGTGATCCTCTTGACTGAGCCTCCCAAGTAGCTGGGACTATGGGAACCTGTCACAATGCTCAGCTATTTTCTAGAGATGGGGTCTGGCTCTTTCTTGCTTAGGCTGGTCTTGAACTTCTGAGCTCAAGCAATCTATCCACTCTGGCCTCCCAGAGTGCTAGGATTACAGGCATGAGCCACTGGCCTGGCCTCAAGTAATAGTCTTTAAATAGGCAACTGTTCCAAACAAACAAACAAAAATTTTTTTTAAAAGGCAAAGTTTCCTTCAATGGCTACAGAGAAATTTCTTAAAGCCTCAGAATCCTGTTTTTTAAATGAAATGTTACCCGAAAGTCCAATTTAATAACAATTGAAAATGACCCAGTGTCCCCTCTGTTCAGCCCCTCTCCGCACTTGTGTTGCTCCAAGGCCCCCTTCAGGATCCTGGGTTTCCATGGTGGTTTGAAACCCATCTGCCTGACAGGAAAAGAACTTTATAACCTGAGCACCAATCCTGCCACCACTGTCCCCTTCCCAGCCCCTGTTTCTGCTGCTTCTGTACCTGAGCCACAGAAAGCTATCAGATCCCAGATACCATTTTTAAAAACTTTTTATTACAAGGAATTTCAAATATATGTAAAAGTCAAGCAGAATACTATAATGAACCTCAATATACCCATAACCCAGCTTATGTAAAAGCTGGGCATTTTGTTATGTAATGGATAACATCTCATCCATTAAACTTTCAGTACATTTCTCAAAGTGACAAGGAATTAGTTGTAACCTGCAAGATCTCCATCACATCTAAAAATAATAGCAATCCTGGCTCGGCGCCTGTAGCTAGGGTGCCAGCCACCTACACCGGAGCTGGCAGGGTCAAATCCAGCCCAGCCTGCCAAACAACAATGACAACTACAACCAAAAAATAGCCGGGCGTTGTGGCCTGCGCCTGTAGTCCCAGCTACTTGGGAGGCTGAGGCAAGAGAATCGCTTGAGCCCAAGAGTTTGAGGTTGCTATGAGTTGTGATGCCACAGCACTCTACCAAGGGTGACAGCTTAAGACTCTGTCTCAGTAAATAAATAAATAAATAAATAAATATTTTTAAAAATTAATAGCAATCCCTTAGTAACATGAAATACCCAGTGTTCAAGTTTCTTGTTGTCTCATAATATCTCATCTTTATATCAGGATTCAAATAAGAACTCTGCTTTGAGACTGGTGGTTTTCTTTTGATCTATAGGTCTCCTTCCACTTATGTTTCTTGCAATTAATTTATTAAAGGAACTGGGTCATCTTTAATTCCCTCTATTTTGTTAATTACATCCTAATGGTGTAGTTTAACATTTTCCCCATCCTCTGTACTTCCTATAAAATAGTGGTTAGACCCAGAAGCTTGATCATACTCAGATTAATTTTAATCACTTCATAGGCGATATCTCTTTTTCTGATGTTGGCAACTGTTGGTGCTTAATGCTTCAGATCCATTCATTAGGGATTGCAAAATGGTTTCTATTTCAATCACTCCTTCATTTCTTAGCTGAAATGTTTCTATAAAGAGAAGCTTCCCCTTGCCTACCTGGGTACTTATTTTTATACCTCTGTACTTTGCACATTATTCTATCTGATTTGAATGACTTCACACCTTCTCCAACTGCTAGATTCCGAACTATCCATTCAAAACCAACCTAAATATCACCTCAGGAAAGACTGGCCCTCCCTCTGACAGAGTTTACTGCCTCCGTCTCTGGAATTGGAGCTCCTCAAAGACAGGATTAGCCTGGCTGGGCAGGTGGTTCATGCCTCTAATTCTAGCACTCTGGGAGGCTGAGGTGGGTAGATTACATGAGCTCAAAATATGTGGGCATAGTGGCACAAACCTGAAGTCCAAGCTACTTGGGAGGCTGAGGCAAGAGTATCACTTGAGCCTAAGGTTTGAGGTTGTTGTGCACTATGATGACACCACAGCACTATACCCAGGTCGACAGAGTGAGACTCTGTCTAAATGAAAACAAAGATAGGAATAGCCTTAGGCTCTAGCATCTAAATAGCTATTGGACAAATATTTTCAGGATGAATAAAAGATAGTCATGCACTACATAATGATGTTTCAGCCAACCATGGACCACGTACGTGACAGATAAGATAATAATGAAGCAAAAGGGCTCAGCGCCTATAGCACAGTAGTTACGGCGCCAGCCACATAGACCAAGGCTGGCATATTCAAAGCCGGCCCAGGCCAGATAAACAACAATGACAACTTCAACCAAAAAATAGCTGGGTGTTGTGGTGGGCACCTGTAGTCCCAGCTACTTGGGAGGTAGAGGCAAGAGAATCGGTTGAGCCCAAGACTTTGAGGTTGCTGTGCGCTGTGAGGCCACAGCATTCTACTGAGAGTGACATAGTGAGACTTGTCTTAAAAAATAATAATAATGAAGTAAAAGAATTTCTATCAGTTAGTAACACTGTAGCCATTGTAAGGCTGAAGCAGAAGTACAACGCATTACTCATGTATTTGTGGTAATGCTGGTGGAAACAAACCTACCCCACTACCAGTCCTATAAAAGGACATATGATTAAGTAAAGTACATAATACTTGATCACAATAATAACTATGCTACTGGTTTATGTATCTACCATACTATACCTTTTATTGTTATTTTGTAATGTATTCCTTCTACTTTAAAAAAAATTACCTGCTAAAGACCTTCAGGCAGAAGAAGGCATCAGTATCAGAGAAGGCGACAGTTCCATGCACGTTCTTGCCCCTGAATCTCTCCCAGGGAGACAAGATGTAGAGATGGAAGATAGTGATATTGATAACACTGACCCTGCATAGGCCTACGCTAATGGATGTGTTTGTGCCTTAGTTTTTAACAGAAAAGTTTTAAAAAAGTAAAATACACACACACACAAAAGCTTATGGAATGAGGATAAACAAAAAGTTTTGTACAACTATACCATATGTTTGTTTTTGAGTGAAGTGTTACTACAAGACTAAAAAAAAATTTTTAAGTTTATGTGTTGGCCAGGTGCAGTGGCTCACGCCTGATGGAGGTGGGAAATGGTTTGAGGTGAGAGACCAGCCTGAGCAAGAGTGAGACCCCATCTCTACTAAAAATAGAAAAATTAACCAAACATTGTGGTGGGTGCCTGTAGACCCAGCTACTCAGGAGGCTGAGATAGGAGCATCACTTGAGCCCAGGAGCTGGAGATTGTAGCTACAGCACTCTACCCTAGGGTGAGGTAACAGTTAGACTCTGTCTCAAAAGAAAAAGTTTTCTAAAAATTTAAAAGTTTATAAATGTTAAATGTTACTATAAGCTAAGGTTAATTTGTTGTAGAGGAAGAAAATTTTCTGTAAATCTAAGGTAGCCTAAGTGTGCAGTATTTATAGTCTACAGTAGTGGAATGTGCTGGGCCTTCATGTTCACTCACGACTCACTGACCCACCCAGAGCAACTTCAGTGCTGCGGGCTCCCTTCACAGTAAGTACCCTGTGCAGGTGTACCAGTTTTTATCTGCTATATCTTATTTTGGCTGGATCTTTTCTATGTTTAGATGTTTAGATACACAGATACTTGCCATATGAAAATCACCTACAGTTCTCAGGGCAGCAGCACGTTGTACAGGAGCGTAGCCTATCGGGCTTGGTGCATAGTAGGCCGAACTGTACAGGATGTAAGGACCCTCTATGATGTTCACATAACTCTCCTAAAAGAGCCAGTTTCACTGTACAAAAGTCAGTTTCACTTGCATGATACTATGTAGAGCACAGGTTACAGAGCAACCGGCAATGGTGTCATCACTGGGATGAGTTATGAGAATTGAAGACACTCTGCAGGAAGTAAAGGTGAAGTTAGAGCTGAGTTATCTGATGTCTGTAATCGGATGTTAAACAGGACCAGCGGCTTGGCTTGGCGCCTGTGCCTCAAGCGGCTAAGGCACCAGCCACATACACCTGAGCCAGTGGGTTTGAAATCAGCCTGGGGCCGCCAAACGACAGCTGCAACAACAACAACAAAAAAACAGCCAGGCATTGTGGCGGGTGCCTGTAGTCCCAGCTACTTGGGAGGCGGAGGCAGGAGAATCACTTGAGCCCAGGAATTGGAGGTTGCTGTGAGCTGTGATGCCATGGCACTCTACCCAGGGTGACAGCTTGTGGCTCTGTCTCAAAAAAAAAAAAAAAAAAATAGGCCCAGCGAGGAGACCTGTGGGGCTCAAAGTACAGGGAAGACACAGTGAGAATCAGGTTGAGCCAGGGCCCTTCCCAGGAATTCCATCAGAAACAACTGAGAGGCAGGCTGTAGTCATCAAATGGCTGGCTAGTTGGCCAATGGCACCCCACTTCCTGTCTCTGCACACACTTCACACAGGTCCGAGTCTTTAAGGTTTGGGGGGTGGCAAGAAGAGCACCCCATCATCAAATGAAATATGTGTTTAAAAAGCAAAAATAGCCAACAATCCCTTATGGTATGTTCTGAGGTAACAGGGGTGGGTGGGGTGGGATGCTTAGCATGTCTGCACTGGGGCACAGAACAGTAGAAGTATATTTCCATCCTCTGGAGTGAATAGGCTGAACCATCTAAGAGATGAGTGTCCACACTGTCTGCCCATCCTAAGCTCAGAACCATGTGCTCTGCATCGAAGTTCCACACGGGAAGAGCTCCTGAGGAAGTGGACTGCAGGCCTCCATGTGCGCCAGACCCAGACTTTATGATGATGAAATAAACAATGGTGAGAAAAATAGGGTAGATCCACATACAGTAGAATATAAAGATATCCATGATGTATTTGGGAGGGGGAATAAAAACTATGAATATTATGCATAAAATCATTCCATTAGAAATAAGTCTATGTTATAAAAACACAGAGAAGATCTGGAAAGATATATGTAGTCAATGGTTAACAGTAGTCATCCCTGGGGAGGTGCCAAAAAGAGGGTGGAATTTTAATTCTATAGTCAGCTGTATTAAATTTTGTTTTTTAAGAAAAGTCATATAGGAGCAGTGCCTGTAGCTCAGTGAGTAGAGCGTCGGCAACATACACTGAGGCTGGTGGTTCAAACCCAGCCAGGGCCAGCTAAAACAACAACAACTGCAATAACAACAACAAAATAGCCAGATGTTGTGGCAGACACCTGTAGTCCCAGCTACTTGGGAGGTTGAGGCAAGAGAATCACTTAAACCCAGGAGTTTAAGGTTGCTGTGAACTGTGACAGCACAGCACTCTAACCAGGATGACAGCTTGAGACTCTGTCTCCAAAAAAAAAAAAAAAAGGTCATATAGGCTCATATATTTATTTCAGACATAAGATCTCATTCTGTTTCCAGGCTGGAGTGCAGTGGCCTGATCATAGCTCACTGTAACCTTGACCTCTTGTGCTCAAGTGATCTGCCTCAGTCTCCTGAATGGCTAGAACTACAGGCATGCACCACCATACTCAGCCAATTTTTGGTTGCAGCCGTCATTATTATTTGGCGGGCCAGGGCTGGATTCGAACCCACCAGCTCAGGTGTATGTGGCTGGTGCCTTAGCCTCTTGAGCCACAGGCGCCAAACTCTCAGGCAATTTTTGAAAATTTTTTGTAGGACAGGTCCCACCATTACCCAGACTGGTCTCAAACTCCTGGCCTCAAGTGATGCTCCTGCCTTGAATTCCCAAAGTGCTGGCAAGGGTAAGCTACCATGTTGGTAGGCTCTTAATTTCAATCAAGATTTTTTTCTTTTCTTTTTTTTTTTTTTTTTTGAGAGTCTCACTCTGTTACCCTGGGTAGAGTGCCGTGGCATCACAGCTCACAGCAACCTCAAACTCTTGGGTTCTCTTGCCTCAGCCTCCGGAGTGGCTGGGACTACAGGTGCCTGCCACAAAACCTGGCTAAGTTTTCTATTTTTAGTAAAAACAGGGTCTCACTCTTGCTCGGGCTGGTCTCAAACTTCTGAGCTTAAGCAATACACCTACCTTAACCTCCCAGAGTGCTAGAATTACAGGCCTGAGCCACTGCACCTGGCCTAAACAAGATTTTTTAAAATAATCAATGTATGAGGCAGGATAGGGTCAAGGTATGCTGAAGACGGAGATGGAAACTCCTGGCTGGTGATAGACTCTGTCTGCAAAGAATACCAATTCATTATCTGGTCTATAACTGGTGGCTACTATGTACTTCTATGTCCAACATCTATTATGCACAGCATTTGCTGTTTTACTTGCATTCTAAGGACAAATCCCTGTTCTCATTTGACCCCTGAAAGCCTGAGTTGATGCTGCAAAAAGTTTGTTGGAATGAGGGTGAACAACAGGGTAATGGTGAGAATGGACAGGGAGGGGTGGCGCCTGTGGCTCAGTGGGTAGGGCACCAGCACCATATACTGAGGGTGGTGAAAAGAAAAGAAACCTGGCCCCGGCCAAATTTCAACAAAAACATAGCCAGGCATTGTGGTGGGCACCTACTGTAGTCCTAGCTCCTAGGAAGGTTGAGGCAAGAGAATCACCTAAGCCCAGGAGTTGGAGGTTGCTGTGAGCTGTGTGATGCCACAGCACTTTACCAAAGGTGATAAAGTGAGACTCTGTCTCTACAAAAAATAATAAGAAGAAGAAGAATGGACATGGTGAAGGAAATAATAGGTTCTGACTCAGTTCTGCCAGCCCATCTGCCAGACTTAGAAATATCCTGAGTAAGCTGGGAGTCTGCTCTACAGGAAGGACTCATTGAGGGGGGCAACCTTGCATGAAGTGGCTTCCGTTTTGGGGTCAAGGGGTAGAATATGGCTCTGACTTATTGTTAACGCTCACCACTCTGAAGGACACACTTCTGAGCAGAGACAGATAAAACCAGATATTTGTGATTCTTGATAGGCTGCCTGGTTGTGTAGGTCTGGAGTAGCCGCAAGTAGAGACCTAGAAGAAGAGAAATGAAGAGGAAAGCAAAGAAAGAGGGAACAAGCAAGGAGTAGGAGAAATAGGATAAGACAGGACAGTCAGGCGCAGGGCTGAGAGTGGGAAGAATCTGAACTTTTATTGCCCATTTTGCCCAATTAATAAGGTGATCTTTTATATAGCTTTATAACAGAGGGAAGGAGAATTAGATGGAAGATTGAATTCATGCCCTCTGGGATTCCAGACCCTAGACCGAGATCCAAACACTGTAGGAAGACTAGAAGAAAAAACTAAGATGTCATCCAAAACTGAAACAGATCAAAGCAGATTCATTCTGTTTTTCTGCTAGTTACTTCTGTGAAATGGGAAGAGATGCAGCTTTCCTACAAAAAAAGAAAGAAAAGAAAAGGAAAAGAAAGGAAAGGGGGTGGCACCTGTGGCTCAAAGGAGTAGGGCGCCAGCCCCATATGCCAGAGGTGGTGGGTTCGAACCCAGCCCTGACCAAAAACTGCGGGGGGGGGGGGAGGCAGGGGAGGAAAGAAAGAAAAGAAAAGAAAAAAAGAGGCAGTCCCTTAGTTTTTCAGGATCTCCTTTCCTTTCTTAGATATTTATGTACCACCGGGGTTTAAATCTAAGTCTCTGCTACCTGGGCCTCCCCATACTCCCGTAGGTTGTTAAAGTACAACCCGTAGGTTGATTGTCAGATCTGTACCTAGAATCCAGACTTCTCTCTCTCCAGTTCAAGCCCACGTCCACCTGCCCATTGAGTAGTGACACTTCAATGTCACATCAAATCCTTTACTTAGAACTGAACTGTCCTCTCCAACCATCCTTCTATTTGTCACTATCTCCTGTCTCTGTCAGTGGCTAATACCAACGAGACACCAGTGCCTCATCCTTAACTCTTCCCCAAGCCCTCAGCCAATGTTCTGCCAATTCCACCTTTTACGTGTCTGAAACAATCTAAGTTAGTAGTTTAAAAACACAGTATTTCTAATCAAACATATCTGATCAAAATCTGACCTTTACCACTGAGTGTAACAGCTTTAAGATTTCATCTCTTCATCTCTAAGATGGGGATAGAATTGTGATAAATTTTAAACAGGAATAATGTATGTCAGTGGTTTTCAATCTGTGGGTCGCAACCCACAGGAACTGTATTAAAGGGCTGCAGCATTAGGCAAGTTGAGAACCACTGATGTATGTGAAACCTAGAACAAAGCTTAGCCCCCAGATATTTGGTATTATATATGTTCAAGTCACACCCCACTATAGGGTGGATGTGAAGATTAAATGTCAATATATTCAAAGTACTTAGAATATAAAGTCTTACACATATTACACACTAAATATTAGCTGTTACCACCATTAGTGAAAAGGCCTTAAATTAACCAACTTTTCTTTCTACACTATGACCTAATCTAAGCAACTATCACCTCTTGCCTAGAATCTTGCAGCTTCCTCCAACTGGTCATCTGGACAGACCATTCCTCTCCGAATTTTCTCCACAGCTAGCAATCAGGTGACATCATTGCTTAAAACTCTTTGTTCTTAGGGTAAAATAAGTTACCAAAGGTTCCCTTAAGACAAAGGCCTGTGCTTACTACAAAATCTCTATCCCAGCTCAGCGCCTGAGGCTCAAAGGGCTAAGGCGCCAGCCACGTACACCTGAGCTGGCAGGTTCGAATCCAGCCCGGGCCCGCCAAACAACAATGACAACTGCAACCAAAAAATGGCCAGGCGTTGTGGCGGACGCCTGTAGTCCCAGTTACTTGGGAGGTGGAGGCAGGAGACTCACTTGAGCCCAGGAATTGGAGGTTGCTGTGAGCTGTGATGCAATGGCACTCTATCCAGAGTGATAGCTTGAGGCTCTGTCTCAAAAAAAAAAAAAAAAAAATCTCTATCCCAGTATAGAGCCTAGAATTTAGCAAGGTACCTAAGTATATGTAGCTTTTTAATCATTCTTTAATCCAATCAAATCCTTTCATATTTCCTATGGGCTCTGCCTGAAGATTACCTCTTTCTCTCCCAAAATTGCAGATGCACAGAAAACCCTTGGAATGTTGTGAGGAAGTCTTTTCTCTCTAAGTCTTAACATTAATTTCTGCAAAGATCATTCCTAAGGGTCCTAACATTCAAGCACCTAAAACAGAATCAAGACCAAAGAGGTACAATAGCCACCAAATGAAATGCTATCTTCTCCTAATCCAGGGTGTACATGTGTATGCTACTTAATTATTTTGGGGGGTTGCCCTTGAAATCATCTCTGAAGTAGCTGGACAGAATAGCTAAGCAGAGTAATAACATAGCTAATGTAAATATAAATTATATGCACATATGTAGAAGAGAAGTAAATTTTTATTTTTACTGGCAATAAAGACAGTATTAATAATACAATAATACACTTACTATGTGCCAAGTACTATTTTAAGTATAGCTACATCATCTCACTTAACCTTCATAATGTATAAGCATTATTATTATTTTGATTAAAAAGCACCACAAGCTTAAGAAATTTGCACAAGGTCACACAGCAGAGTGAGCTAATCATTCTGAATCATCTCAAAAATCTATGACCTAGATTTCAAAGATACTAACCCCAATAAAGGATTAGCGTAAAAGGTGTTTTACATTAGACAGCACATCTTGATCCCTTAAGTCTATGTCTTGCCCTACTAGTAGAGATGATATGCTTCAAATGCATCATAGAGAGATATGTCAACTGCAAATGTGTGACACGGTGATGTACCACTATCAATTCAATTTTTTTTTTTTGAGACAGTCTCATTCTGTCATCACTAGAGTGCATTGCATCATCATAGCTCACAGCAATCTCAAACTCTTGGGTGTTGGATCCTCTATGGCCCTGGTCTCAATCGCAGCAGAAAGGAACCAGGCGAGACGTGGATTAGAAGTACAAGCTTATAGGAGGCGGGCTAACCTTGACTGTAGGGTAGCCTCGAGCAACCTCCATAGTAGCCTTTTATTGAGACAGCACAAGACAGGTGAGGGGAGTATTAGACAATGACTACGTGCCCAAGGCTCGCCATGGGCTCGGGTTCTTTCTCTGCAAGGAGCACCTGCGGACAAATTGGCCAAGGGCCTGCCCCCCCAG
>CAUYON010016877.1:0-25456 GCA_963573935.1 Arctocebus calabarensis
CAAGGAAATGCCATGAAGGATATCTGTAACAGTATGATCAAAATATTTCTGAATGTATATGAATCGTGCCCTGTGATTGCACCAATGTACATAATTATGATTCAATAAAATTATTAAAAAAAAAAAAAAAGAAAAGAAAAGAAAAAAGGAAAATAAAGGAAAGGAATAATTGTGGAGCTGAAAAATTCATACAAAGCAAAGAAATAAATACAAAACATATTTGAAAGCTTCAAATATATTTGAAAGACCAAAAACAGAAGAAAGAATCGCAAAACCCAAAGATAGGTCTTTTGAAATAATCCTGTCACACACAAATAAGGACAAAGAATTTATTTTGTTTTTGAGATACTCTCCCTCTGTTGCCATTGGTAGAGTGTTGCCACCCTTGATAAAGTGCTCTGGTGTCACAGGGCACAGTAACCTCAAACTCTTAGGCTCAAGCGATCCTCTTGCCTCAGTTTCCTAAGTAGCTGGGACTATAGGCCTGCACCACAACACCCCGTCAGATTTTTTCATTTTTAGTAGAGAGAGGGTCTTGCTCTTGATAAGGCTGTCTCAAACTCCTGAGCTCAAGCAATTTACTGGCCTGGGCCTCCTAGAGTGCTAGGATTATAGGCATGAGCTACCATGCCCAGACAGAAAAAAGAATTTTAAAAAACAAAGGGCTCGGCGCCAGTGGCGCAACAGGCTAAGGCGCCAGCCACGTACACCTGAGCTGGGGGGTTCGAATCCAGCCTGGGCCTGCCAAACAACAATGATGGCTGCAACTAAAAAATGGCCGGGTATTGTGGTGGGCTCCTGTAGTCCCAGCTACTTGGGAGGCAGAGGCAGGAGACTCACTTTGAGCCCAGGAATTGTAGGTTGCTGTGAGCTGTGATGTCACAGCACTCTACTCAGGGTGACAGGTTGAGGCCCTGTCTCAAAAAAAAAAAACAAAACAAAACAAAACACAAAGCTTTTGAGCATAAACCAACATAAAGCAACTAAACTTACAAATTACTGGTATTCTCAAAGGGGAAGATAGATCAAAAGTTTAGAAACCTGGGCGGTGCCTGTGGCTCAGTGAATAAGGCACCGGCCCCATATAACAAGGGTGGCGAGCTCAAACCTAGCCCTGGCCGAACAGCAACAAAAAAATAGCCGGGCATTGTGGTGGGCACCTGTGGTCCCAGCTACTCAGAAGGCTGAGGCAAGAGAATCACCTAAGCCCAGAGGTGGAGGTTGCTGTGAGCTGTGTGACGCCACGGCACTCTACCAAGGACGATAAAGTGAGACTCTGTGTCTACAAAAATAAAAGTTTAGAAACCTTATTGAAGGAAATGATCTATGAAAACTTCCCAGGACTAACAAGAGAGTCCTGTTAACAAGAGAGGACTAACAAGACATTCACATATAGGAGACCCAAGGATCCCTAAGCCAATACATTGCAATAAGGACTTCACCATGACATATATCAATCAGAATGACTAGAGTTGAAGTGAAAGAGAATTTTTAAATTATCAAGAGAAAAGTATCTAGTCACCTACAGAGGAAATCCCATGAAACTAACAGCAGACCTATCAGCTTATAGGCCAGAAGAGAATGGGATGGCATTTTCAAAGTGCTAAAAGAAAAAAAACCTGCCAGCCAAGAATCTTATATCTACCCAGAATAAGCTTCATAAATGAAGGAGTTTTTCCTGGTAAAGCAAATGTTGAGAGAACTTGTCACATTAGCCCAGTCTTATAATAAATGCTCAAAGGAGTCTTAAAGGTGGAAATGAGGCTGGGTGCAGTAGCTTACACCCATAATCCTAGCACTCTGGGTGGCTGAGGTGAGTGGATAGCTTGAGCTCATGAGTTCGAGACCAGCTTGAGCAAAAGCTAGACCCTGACTCTACTAAAAGTAGAAAAACTGAGGCAAGAGGATCCCTTGAGCCTTAAGAGTTGGAGGTTGTCGTGAGCTATGACACCATGGCACTCCACCCAGGGTGACAGCTTGAGACTCTGTCTAAAAGAAATAGAAGTTATGTTTAGCCAGTTCCATACTGGGCCAGGATGAACAAATCAGAGATCTGTTTCTCCTACTGATCAGTAAGCTCCTCATCTCAGAAGGAGCCACATTTTATTGATGTTACCATCTCCCCAGTGCCCAGCATTGGCCTGGCATGTACCAGATACATATGAATTTCTGAGTGAATTAGCAAATGAAGATACTCTGTAGTGGCCTATGGAGTCAGACATTGATTCGTAGGTTCAAGTGATCTTCCTGCCTCAGCCTCCAAGTAAATAGGACTATAGATATGCACCACCATGCCCAGCTAATTTTCTTTTTCTTTTTTTTAGAGAGAGTCTTTATCACCCTCGGTAGAGTGCTGTGGCGTCACAGCTTACAGCAACCTCCAACTCCTCGGCTTAGGCGATTCTCTTACCTCAGCCTCTCAAGTAGCTGGCACCCACCAGAACACCCGGCTATTTTTTTGTTGCAGTTTGGCTGGGGCCAGGTTCAAACCTGCCACCCTCGGTATATGAGGCCAGCACCCTAACCACTGAGCCACAGGCACCTCCCAAGAGAGAACTTCTTGACAACCAAAAGGGATTCACTGGTGATCAGTCACTGGTGTCAGAATTAAGAGGGATTTTCTTCATGATTTCTTTCTTTTTGTTCTTGTTGTTACCACCTTTGCTAACATGGGTTTGGCTCTTACTGATTAGGTATATTTTCTGGTTTTCTAGCCTCTAGCCCACTGTTTCAGCTCAACCAAACTGGGTGGTTTCCTTATGGCTCCACCTCATATATGATGCATATTCTTTATTTATTTATTTTAGAAACAGAGTCTCACTTTATCGCCCTCGGTAGAGTGCCATGGTATCATGCAGCTCACAGCAACCTCCAACTCCTGGGCTCAGGCGATTCTCTTGAGTAGCTGGGACTACAGGCGCCCACCACAATGCCCGGCTATAAGATGCATATTCTTACCTCAAATTAGTGAAAGTCTTTGCTTGTACTAATCCTCATCCTGGAATGACTCCAATTAGCTCCAAGTTATTCAACTCCTATTCAGTCCTCAAGGACTTGTTCAATTTCCACCACCTGCATTAAATCTTCTCTAGCTGTGCCCACCCACTGAGCTTTCCTCTCCATCCCAAATTCCTTCTACACATGTAGTTAGTATCTCAACCATTAATTACTCCTTTCAGCAAATATTTATTTAGGTTTTTCTATATGCCAGACACTATCTTACAGTAGTATTAAGTCTGTGCATTAAAAATTATAGTCTAGTGCTGGTGACAAATGGCAACACGATGGAATAAGAGTTATTATGGGGAGAAACAAAAGAGTTTAAATGATGTATCATGAGGTTTAAGTTGGACAGAGAAGAAAGTGAAGATAGAAGAATGATGGTAGACATAAAAACAGAGGGAGGTCAAGGGAGTAGAGGACCTACAAGGTCATAGATCAAAGAAAGTAATAGAAGTATCAGAGTGAGGGAATTGGAAAGATAAAAGGGTGTAGTCAGGGAGTGGGATGTCTCAATTTAAGATTTCCAAAGTGGAGCAATTCTGGACAATGATAAGCTCCCAGATATGGCCATGGGAGTAAGTGGCTAAAGATCAACATTAAATTCTGCTTAATTTCCTATATGTTAATCTACTTTTATATTAAACATTATTGAAGGATGTGGCAGGCAGAATTCTAAGATGACCCCAATGACCCTTACCCTTTTGCAATAGCTTCCCCTTGCTTGTTGAAGAAGCCTGTGGATGTGTGAGGCATCAATCCTGATTATGTCCCATGTTATGGCAAAAAGGATTTTGTTGTTGTAATTGAATAATCATGTGAACCCTTAAAAAGAGCCAAGTTCTTCTTGGAGAGAACAATTTGAAACATGACAGGGATTCAATGCAAAAGAAATTCTCTGTTTTCTGATTTAAAGATGGAAGGGGCCACACAACAAAGAATATAAGCTCTAGGAGATTAGAGCATCCCCTAAGTCATAGCCAGAAAGGAAATGGGGGTTTCAGTTCTACAGTCACAAGAAACTCGATTATACCACAACCATGTGAACTTGGAAGAGGATCCTGAGTTCCAGATGAGAACACAGACCAACAGATGCTTTGATTTGGGGAGACCCTGTGCTGAGAACTCAGCCATGTTGTAACCAGACTTTTAGAACTGTTAGCTGATAAATGAGTGTTGTTTAAGCCCCTATATTTGTTAAGTAGCATTACAAAACAAATATAGGGTGCCCGTAAATTTTATGTGCAATTTAATAGATAACCATATCATATGTACATTGCCATTTTCTGTACTTAGAATTATATATTTTTTAAATATTGAAAGCTAGAAAATATAGCTATTTTATAGGTATGTAAATAGATTCTATAGGTTTTTATAGATGACTATTTTAAATTGCATACGATCTTTATGGCTACCCTGAATAAGGTATACTTTACTTGCATCCATTTTAAGCGCAAAACTTGATGAGCTGTGATAAATGCATACAGCACCACAATTAAGATATAGAACACTGGGCGGCGCCTGTGTCTCAAAGGAATAGGGCGCCAGCCACGTAAACCAGAGGTGGAGGGTTCAAACCCAACTCCAGCCAAAAACTGCAAAAACCAAACAAACGAAAAAGATAGAACATTGATATCCCACCAAAATTCCCTCATGCTTCTTTATTATCAATCCACCTCCAGCAGCAGACAGCCACTTGTCTGATTTCTGTTGCTTAATGTGTTAAATCTTGACTCTGTCTTGCCCTCTCTGTCTTTGTCTATCTTGCTTGTTTGTTTGTTTGTTTATTTTAGGGACAGGGTCTTGCTATATTGCCCAGGCTGGTCTTGGACTCCTGGCCTCAAGCAATCTTCCTATATCGGCCTCCTGAGGTGCTAGGACTACAGGCATAAGCCACCACTTCAGCTTGTCTATCTTGTTTTATGATGGCAATTATTATTCTTACATTTTATAGCTCTCGATTGTTTTTTAAAAAATTATTCTGAGTACAGAAAATGGCAATGTACATACTATATTAATACATAGTCTACATAGTCTCTCTAAATACTTCTTAGTTTGTAAGTTCAAAATATATTTGCTGCACCCTGGCTCTTTGTCTGAGTCTGTTAAGGCACTGGGGATATACCAATAAATGAAATTGTCAGAGGGGGTGGAGGAAAAGAAGAGCAGAGAGAGGGAAGGAGGAAGGGGGCGTGAGGGTCTTAGTATGTGGCACACCTTTTGAGGGCAAGACACAATTATAAGAGAGACTTTACCTAACAAAGGCAATCAGTGAAACCTGGTTTCTTGTACCCTCAATGAATCTCCAACAATAAAAAATAAATACATAAATAAAATTGTTAAAATTTATTCCTTATGGAATATATACTCCAAAGATTTTAGGAGGTTGATTTTTTTTTTTTTTTTGATTGCATGGTTAGCTCCCTGCCTGAGGTTCCTCTAAATTTTACTGTTGGGACCATATAATTCCTATTTATATTAGCCTTACCTTAGACATTCACATTAAGTTGTCTAGCTCAAGGCTCAGGTTCTCAGAATTAAGTATCAAGTTTGTTTCGCTGTATAGTTCCATGAATTTTTATATGAGATTAATTGTCCCTATCATTGATCTTAGCCCAGCATTCAATTATTCTGGGTCTGAGGTCCAGCTCTTTCCTTTGCAAATGTGGTTCGTCAGTCTGGCTGAATGTTAGAGTCACTTGGAACTTTAAAAAGTATTGGTGCCTAGCTGGGCGTGGTGGCTCACGCCTGTTGTCCTAGCACTCTGGGAGGCCGAGGTGGGTGGATTGCCTGAGCTCACAGGGTGCAGAAACTGCACAAGACCCCTGCCTCTCAAAAAAAAAAAAAATCCAGGCATTGTGGTGGGTGCCTGTAGTCCCAGATACTTGGGTGACTGAGACAAGAGAATCGCTTGAGCCCAAGAGTTGGAGGTTGCTGTGAGCTATGAGGCCACGGCACTCTACTGAGGGTGACAAAGTGAAAGTGTATCCCCCAAAAAATAAGTGCTGGTGCCTATTTCCGCCACGTTTGGCTTGGACCTGGGCATTAATACTTGTTCAAAGCTCTGATGTCTCTAAAAATTCCAGTGTGCACCCAAGATGTGAACCACTGGTCCTTTCACGGAATAACGTTTTGCTCTTTGAACCTGTGTCTGTGAATGGGTTCCTATTTCTCTTGCCCAATTTCCCTGATGTCTACTACTATAACAGATATAACTAGCTATCCACCAAATATTAATATTCCCCTTCCTCACTGTAGGAAGTGTATGACCAGCCAGGGTGTACCAAATCTCTTTTTTGTATGTAGGTGTGAGCAAAAGTGAAGTATGTTAGTCTATCCTAATGTGGTTAAACAGGAGGTAATATCTTCCTATCCTATCTTTTCCCTTCTGTAGTGCCCAATGAAACCATGTGTTGAAAATAGCTTGTAATAGGTGGTGCCTGTGACTCAAAGGAGTAGGGCGCCAGCCCTATATACCAGAGGTGGTAGATTCAAACTCAGCCCTGGTCAAAAACTGCAAAAAAGAAAAAAGGAAAAAAAAAGAAAAAGAAAATAGCTTGTAAGATGGAAGGAACCTGGGTCCCTGAATCACCTAATGGAGTATCTCCCATCAAATAGTGCATCAGACTGTTGTGGATGCTGCTAGTGCCTACTCAATGTCTATCTCCCCTTCATCCTTACAAACAGAATTTCTATTTATTCGGGGATGGAGTGTGTCAAGATGAAAAATCATATGTCATAGTCTCTATTATAGACAGGAGTGCTAAAAGCGGACATGTAGGCAGAAGTAGTCAGGACTTCCTGGAAGTCTCTTATAAAGTGTTTCATGTGTCCTTCCCCATTTTGTCTTTTCTTCCTCTATGAAAACAGATGTACCAGTTGGAGTTTCAGTGACCATTATGTGACCTTCAGGATGAGGGTCACACACCCTAGGGATGACAAATGAAGACAATAAGGGAGACATGTTCTATGGTGACACTGACAGCTGCCATATCAGCCCTGGTGTAAAACCTGCTAGATTTTTAATTATGGAAAGAAAAAAAAAATCTCATGTAAGCCAGTATGTTTCAGGTCTCTAATACTAAGAGCAAAATGTAATTCTTAACTTATATTTTCCTGAACTCATACTTCTACCTTCAGAGATCTTATCACCCGCTGGCTCTTCCTGGCACTACCTGTCTATCTATCTGAACTATTGGCTTGCTATTTAGATCTTTGTTATTTCCTTATGAATTAATCTGTGGCTTGCTATTTACATCTTTGTTATTTCCTTGTGAATTAGACTTGTCTCTTGATCCTTGGTCATCTGCAGCTTGTTCGGTCTTGCCTTCATCAGAAACCTGTCACATTTGATCCAGGTTAGAGTGAGTATATAGCAATTACTTTAAAGCAGACTCTAAAATGCTTCCCAACTAATGTAAATGCAGCAACCTGACTCAGCATATTTTCTATGTCCACTTTTCTCAAAACCAAATTTAGATGGCCTTGCCAACTCCATTTTCAGGTAAAAGTGAAAGAACTACTTCCTAGTTTATAGATTATATGATGGACACCACCTTGTGAAATCCATCATTCAAGGAATGGAGGAGATTGGATAGTGTGAGCTATGATTTATAGGTGGAAAGGAACCACTTATCATCTCTAGGGAGATCTGTTATACCTATTGGCTTTACTCATGCTGTGTAGTATATTGTTTTCTAGTAGGGTAAATCTCACATCCCTATTAGAGTTATTCCCTTTGTGTATCCATGAGAGTGGGAAAAACAGTAAAAGATGCTCACAAGATAACTCATGGGCCAGTAACTTTTGTTCTCTGTCTGGCAGGATGAGAGTGAAAATGTGAACTTGTAGTGCACAGCATGGTCTGGTTGTTTGAAGAACTGTCCCTTGATGAAAGCAGTAATGAAAGAAGAAGCAATGCCTGTATCAGGAAAGTCACACCTGTGGGTGGCTCTGTGGCTTCTGATTTGCCCATTATCACCTTGAGAAAACCAACTCAAGATGGTTAACTTTGTGTATTAATTAATTCAAACAAGAAAAACATGGCAACATCCACTGAAAAGTCAGATCTAAAATATTAAATATGTTTTTCTAATGTAGACCTACTTCAACTGGAATAATAAAGTTCCTCTATGTGGAAGATCTTGCATTTTTGGTCTAACTTTGTAAATTCTAGTTCTTAAGATTGAATTGTTTAAAATGAGCTTGTCTATGCAATAGGGCTCACATGTTTAAAATTCAATTAATAATTAAATATTTCACTTGACTGCTCTTTTTAATCTCTTTATCCATACTCTTTTATGCTAGTTGACCCAAAGTTTTAAGTTACTTCAAACGCTGATAGAAAAATAGAATAATTTTTTTAGAGACAATTTGTAATCATTTGTGCTTATAAGATGAAGTAATATCCTGGACAAACGAGAAGCACAAAGCCTTTCTCTGCCCTCAAATCATTCTAATCATCACCTTTATCCTTTTTAATCGTGACATTATTTTGTTATTTGAAAACTGACAATAAATTGGCCGGGCACTGTGGCTCACGCCTGGGAGGCTAAAGTGGTGGATTGCTTAAGCTCAGGAGTCTGAGAGCAGTCTGAGTAAGAGTGAGACCCCCATTTCTGCTAAAAATATAAATACTAGCCAGGCATTGTGGTGGGTGCCTGTAGTCCCAGTTACTCAGGAGGCTGAGGCAAGAGGATCTCTAGAACCCAAAAGTTTGAGGTTGCTGTGAGGTATGACTGCCATGGCACTCAACCTCAGGGCAACTGAGTGAGACTCTGTCTCAAACAAACAAACAAACAAAAAAATCCTTTGCCAATTAATAGACGAATTGACTAAATATTAAATATTATGTTATTTAATTTGCACACCATTTTCTAACCATTTCTCAGAGGTTTGGGAGGCAAATACACCCTTCATGTGTTGAGATGCTTTGAATCCCCTACAACTATTCTGCACAATTTTCCTCTGCGTGAAGATAAATGTGACATTGAAGCAAAGTTGAAAACATTTACAGTCAGCTTTATGTTTGACACTATCCATACCTGCAGTAGAAATTTTAGGATTTAAAGCACCAATACCTTTGGAGTTAGATAAGGGCTTTTTAAATTCTGAGGAGTTTCATCTGGTGGTATCATAATCTGTATGGCTTCTACCACCAAGTTTGTTGATCCTTTTTTGAGTGATAGGGAAAAGAAAGAGAATAGTGAATTGGTGGGTTTAGGATTGAGAGGAGTAACCCGGCTCTGGCACTGACTCTTACAGAAAGTGGTTTTTCTTTTTGCAGTTTTTGGCCAGGGCTGGGTTTGAACTCACCACCTCTGGCATATGGGGCCGGCACCCTACTCCTTTGAGCTACAGGCACCACCCAACAGAAAGTGGTTTTTGATACCAATGCCCAGGTCCAAAGAATCAGGGATGACTAAGACTTGCTCATCAGGGCAACAATGGAGTCACAATACTTCATTTCTAGAAACTTACCCTATGAAAACAATCAAAGATGTGACCCAAAAGATAACTGTAAGTATTCAATATATTCTTTTCAATATCATTGATAACAGAGAAAAAAGCTAAATATTCAACAACAATAAGGAAATAGTCATATAGTTATGGTGTATTCCTCTATATAAGGGAATATATATGTAGACCTAGAATAGTGTTTTAGAAGAACATTTATTAATAAAGGTAAAGTTAATTTTTAAAAAAAGATTAAAGAAAAGTATGATATATAAAGAAATAGCAATTCCCCCCAATTCTGTATCTTCATTGTCCTGCATTATTCCCACTAAAGGACTTATCACCATGCATTTACTTATTTATTTTCTATTGTCTATATGCCTCTCCCCTCAGTAGAATATATACTCCATGAGCGTAGAAACTCTGTTTTGTTCACTATTTTGTCCCTCTTTCCTAGCACAATGCCTGGTAGACAGTGAGTACTTAATAAATATCTGTTGAATAAATGGCTGAATAATTACAATAGGTATTATAGACCAGTGCAAAGTATAGACACACAGAAGAATAGCTTGAACATAATTAGAGTGACGATTAGGGACGTCTTCCTGGAAGATGTGATCCCTGAATCTGTAGTAAAGAGTGGGCAAGGGAAAGAATTTTGGTGGTGTCCTATTATATATAAATTAATGGTTTAGAACCATAACAGGACCACGTTCCCAACTTTAAATCACCACAGTCTTCTTAAGAGTCATGTGCCTGTCAGCTCAGCGCCTGTGGCTCAAAGGGCTAAGGTGCCAGCCATGTACACCTGAGCTGGCGGGTTCGAATCCAGCCCAGCCCTGCCAAACAACAATGACAGCTGCAACCAAAAAAAAAAAAATGGTCGGGCGCTGTGGCGGGCGCCTGTAGTCCCAGCTACTTGGGAGGCAGAGGCAAGAGACTCACTTGAGCCCAGGAATTGGAGGTTGCTGTGAGCTGTGATGCCACTGCACTCTATCCAGGGTGACAGCTTGAGACTCTGTCTCAAAAAAAAAAAAAAAAAGAGTCATGTGCTTGTGGATACTGCAGTGAATTATCTGGCTCTTCTGGAGGGATCAAGCCCACAGCTGGATTCTTTTCCCATTCTGTCCTTGACTACCTTTCTTTGCTCATTGGCTTGATGCTGAAGTCCAAACTTGGTTCTTTTCTAAGCCTGTCCCTCTTATGATGTTTCCCTTTTTTAGTTTACCTCATGCTCCAAAAAATCTTGTAACCGCTTTGTTACACAGGAAGTTCAGAATCTTTGTACATTATTATATGTTGAAAGATCCCACTCCGACACATAGAAAAACTAGATAGAATCATTTTCTAGTAAACTTACTTTTCTTTCCCATATTGGGCATGAATAATAAGATGACAACATTAGTCCATATATTTGCATATTGTTCCACACATTTTCCAGGCCCTTGTGTATATTATCTCATGTGAACTTCACAAAAACTCCATGAAGTAGGCAAGGTGATAATTATCATCATTTTACTGATGAGAAAAGCAGATTAGAATATAGATTGTGACTTTTCCAACTACAGAAAATATCTTAAACATCAGTCCTGAGACATAATAGATTAGGAGAAAAAATTGTTAAGTGGCAAATTGCTTCTAAAGGAAAAAAATTGCACACATGGTGATAATAGTCTATAGAGTGGAAAATGGGAGGGCACACATAACTTGTGCCAAAACAGAAAGTGATTTTTTTTTATCCCCCTGGGTAGAGTGCCGTGGCGTCACACAGCTCACAGCAACCTCCAACTCCTGGGCTTAGGGGATTCTCCTGCCTCAGCCTCCAGAGTAGCTGGGACTACAGGCGCCCGCCACAACATCTGACTGTTTTTTTTGTTGCAGTTTGGCCGGGGCCGCGCCTGAACCCGCCACCCTCGGTTTCGGGTGAATAATTACAACACCTATTGTAATTATTCACCCCACTTACTGACCCACAGGTGCCACCCCATAGAAAGTGATTCTTTTTTAGTCATTCTTGCCCTCTATGATAAATAAGATTGTATAAATTCCATTTAGTTTAAAATTATGGAAAGAAAAAGAACTGAGTTCATGCAGTTTCAAGTAAACTTGAATTGGAGAAAATGTTGTAATAAATGAAATCAATCCAATTAAAGGATTATTTTTAAATATGGCAAAATATTTGAGTACTGATAAAATAAACCCAGAATATAAGAGAAAAACATTAAGAAATGAAAATAAAATTCCATTTCCAAGATGTCATTGGATTTCACATTAGGCAAGAAAGAAAACAAAATGAAAGCATTTAATTGTATCAGATTAAAATAAAATAAGATATAAAATGATAGAATAGACTTTTTAGTTAAAAATATATAACCCTTTATCTGCAGTTTTAAACATTTTATCTCAAAAATTAAACTCGGCCCATAAACTAATCAATAAATGGCCCATTTTCATCAAAGAACTCAATTTATAAATGTTGTTTAATACTGAACACTTTATCATTCAATACAAGTGTCACAAAATGCAGCACTTGGAAGGTGAGCTAAAATTCATTTATATTCCAAGTATCACATTGCCAATATTAAAATTGCAAGATCAAGTTAAAATTTTGTTATCAGTATTAAAATGAGCCATAGCCCATTTAATTATTTAAAAGAATTATAATATCATCAAAGGTAATTAAATAGGTAGGAAAATCAATTATATAGGATACTTGTAAAGTTCTAAAATAAAAAGAGCAGTTGGTAGATATCCAGAACAAATGCACCTGGTACTTAGCCAAGGCAAAAGCATCAAGGTATTTCCTGCCAAGATTTATGTAAAATAAAATTACATGTTCTCTAGTTGTACTGTGGTAATGTTGATATAACAAAGAGAGTTTGCTTTTTTAGAGTAAGAGACAAAAATTTTTTAAAGAATATAGCTTTCTATGTGGGTGTGCCTTAAGAAGTATAACACAAAAACAATCGTTAAAGGGTACAAACATATAGTAAGATAAAAGGCATAAACTCAATGTTTGATAGCAGAGTAATGTGACTATACTTAACAAAAATGTGTTGTACTTGGGTAATGACCACCCTAAATACCCTGACTCATTCACCATCCTTTATATGCATGTAACAAAGATCCATATGCACCCCATAATTTGTATAAATTAAAAAAAAGAAAAAGAAAAAAAAAAGCAAGAAAATTACCAGATGGAAAAGCTGATGGGGATGGTGCCTGTGGCTCAGTGGGTAGGTGCTGGCCCCATATACCGAGGGTGGCAGGTTCAAATCTGGCCCTGGCCAAACTGCAACAACAACAATAAAATAAAATAAAAAAGATCAGAGTTTACTTATTATGTGGCAAACTGCAACAAAAAAATAGCCAGATGTTGTGGTAGGTGCCTGTAGTCCCAGCTACTGGGAGGCTGAGGCAAGAGAATTGCCTAAGCCCAGGAGTTGGAGGTTGCTGTGAGCTGTGTGATGCCACGGTGGGGGACTCTACCAAGGGCGATTAAGTGAGATTCTATCTCTACAAACAAAAAAAACAAAGAAAGAAAAGCTAATAGAAGAGATTCTTCAGCTGAATAACCGCTATTTCCATGCCCTACACCCAGCAAAGAGAAAAGTCCTCTATCATATTAATATACTTTGCATTTGAGCTAAAATATTATAATAAAGATATAATAATTATATATTAACAGGAGTTTAGATCCTCTGACTCAAATGGAACTCTGTATATCATATAATCTAATCCTTTTTATACTGGGATAGAGCAAGAGCCATTGCATCAATTTACCTTTATTCCTAAAATCAAACAAAGTAAACTCTTTTCTTATTTTGATCTGGATGATCTGATGGGAAAGAGAATACAGGTTCAGTTAAACCTTTTCGATTTCAGTCAATGAAATTCTTCGCCAGCTCTAAAATAGTAATTACTTTAATCATTTTAAAGATCAATATTTGGATCAATTTGCCTGTATCCCAATCTATTGTGAAGATGCCTGAAATGATTAGAACTACTGCACTTTCATTCATTATAGTGGAAATACGTATTCATGGCTGAGACTTAATCTTGTCTTATCTCTAGAAGTTTCTTGATATTCCTCTGAAATTCACCTATCCCCAAATCCATGATCAAGTTTTCATGTTTTTATAAGACCTAGAATTTCTCTGGAATCACATTTCCAATTTTTAGACATATTCTCATATTCTGCCCTTTCAAAATTCACTAAAATTTTATTCTACACTGAAAGCCATACCTCCTCTCTCCCCCCACTCCAACACACAAAAAGTGCTCAAGAGTAGAAAATAAGTCAACTAAGACTCAGATGCTTGGTAGATAACTAGATGCCCTCACAACTTAAGTGACTCATTCTGCCACATGGCAAAGCTGCATATTAGCTGCATATTAAGGTTATTCAAGGATAGTCAAAACATCCTAAAATGTTAATCCAGTAAATGTCAAGTGTTTTCTCTTACATGCAGTCATAAGAAAACAGTCCAAAGGATAGGCTATGCCCAGAGGCCCTAAAGATAATCACTCAGAAGTTGCTATTATGGGTTAAATTGTGTCTCCCAGTAATTCATGAGTTGACGTTTTAACCCACAGGACCTCAGAATGTGATCTTATTTGGAAATAGGGTAATTGCAGTTGGAATTAGTTAAGATGAGATCATTGGGCTGGGCCCTAATCCAATATCACTGGTGTAGTTATAAAAAGGAGAAATTTGGACATTGGGCCCAGAAAACAGACATGTACAGAGGGAAGATAATGTGAAGAGACACAGGGAGAAGACGGGTCATCTACAAGTGAAGGAGAGAAGCGCAGGACAGATCCTTCCCTTCTAGCCTTTAGGAGGAGATGACCTCACTGATACCTTCATTTCAGATTTCCACCTTCCAGAACTGTGAGACAATATATTTCTGTTGTTCAAGCCACTCAGTTTGTGGTACTTTGTTATAGCATTCAGGCCAAATGAATATACTTGTGTATCTGAAGTTTCACACAAAAACAAATATTTTAAAAGTCACTTAACATTGATTAATAAAAGTTCATAGAATAAGGTCTACGGAAGTGACTCTTGACAAGGCATTTAGTGTGTATGGAGGCCTTTAATGTATGTGACAGTTTTTTTGCTGTTGTCGCTTTTTAGTTAACTAAAAGAGAGATTCCTAAACTGGGAAATTCAGTTAAATGGAACCTCAATTTCTTAACTAATCTGATATTATGGTCCAAAATATATTTGGCAGCCACCTAAAACCCATACACTAGGGATTAAGTGGTAAACGAAAATCTTTGTAAAGCTTAGGGTCATTCAAATGGAATAAAGTGTGGGTGAGTGTGTGTTTATTTTTATTTTATTATTTTTTTAATTGTTGAATCATAGCTGAATACATTAGTGCAATCAAGGGGTACAATGTGCTGGTTTCATCTACAATCTGAAACATTTTCATCAAACTGTTTGACATAGCCATCATGTCATTTTCTTAGTTATTATATGAAGACATTTGTATTCTGCATTTAGTATGTTTTGCCTGAGCCCATCTAAGATGCTTTATAGCTTTCATATGAAGGCTATAACCCAATTATAGCATAAGAAAGTGTGTTTATTTTTAAATTGAACAGAACAAGGCATGGAAAGAATTGGGAAGGAAAATGAAACAAATATTTATACATGTATTATTTTATTTAAGTTTCATGACAGTTTTATGAGATACTAATTATTATTATCTCAGTTTTAGAGATGAAGAGAAAATAAGAAACTGAGAAATAGTAAGTGGGACTAAGATTCAAATCCAAACCTGTCTAACTCCAAAACTTCTGGAGTTTTTTTCCGCTAATCTCTTTTTTTGAAAGAAAAGAAGGAGAAAAGGAGAATATATGCAGCCACATAGTTCAACAGTGCTACATTTATGTATTTGGGATTGAGCTATCGATGCATTTCGGAGACAAAGCTTTACAACTGAGAACTGTATTCAACCCAAAGATATCAGTTGCTATTTGAACACTCTGTTGTGGTTTTCTGAGGCAGACGCTCACTCTGTTACCCAGGCCAGAATGAATGGCAGCAGCCTAGTTCACAGCAACCTCATACTCCTGGGTTCAAGTGATTCTCCAGGGTCAGCCTCCCAAGTAGCTGAGACCACAGGTGTCTGCCACAATGCCCAGCTAATTTTTCTATTTTGAGTAGAGAAGAGGGATCTTCCTCTTGCTTAGGCTGGTCTCCAACTCCTGAGTCCCAGAGATCCTCCTGCCTTAACCTCCCAGAGTGCTAGGATTTCAAGGAGAGTCAGGCCACACTGTTGTTTTTGTTTTGTTTTGTTTTGTTTTGCAGTTTGGCTGGGGCCAGTCTGAACGCACAACCCTCTGGATCCACCACTCTCGGTACATGGGGCCAGTGCCCCACTCACTAAACAACAGGTGCCACCCCTTTCCACTTTTTCTTTTTAGGAGACAGGTCTCACTATGTTTCCCAGGCCTTGAACTCTGGCCTCAAGGTCGGGGAATCCCCTGCCTCAGCCTTCCCGTGTAGGCTGGGGACTATGGGTGCTCCCCACCCCGCCACCTAGGAAATCTCCCACCTTTTATGTTCCTAAAAATGTCAAAGTGCAGGCTTTGCGCCTGTAGCTCAAGCAGCTAAGGCACCAGCCACGTACACCTGAGCTGACGGGTTCGAATCCAGCCTGCCCACCAAACAATAATGACGGCTGCAACCAAAAAATGGCAGGCGCCTATAGTCCAAGCTACTTGGGAGGAGGAGGCAGGTGATTTGCTGGAGCTCAGGAGTTGGAGGCTGCTGTGAACTGTAATGTCACAGCACTCTATCCAGGGTGACAGCCTGAGGCTCTGTCTCAAAAAAAAAAATGGCAAAGTGCAAACAAACACCTTCCCCATAGGACTCAGAAAGGCCCCCAAGCATCCCCCCCCCCATTGTTTACCTAAGTCAAGCCTGGACACAGATTCCCCAATCTCTCATTCTTTGTCATATAAATGATTGAACTGCTGGTCCACCTGACCAATTGGAACAAAATGCTTGCTAAGAAATTTTGGTTTGGCTCAGTGCCAGTGGAACAGTGGTTATGGTGCCAGCTACATACATTGAATCTAGTCGTTTCCAACCCAGCCAGGCCAGCTGAAAGACAGTGACAATTGCAACAAAAAAAATAGCCAGGCATTGTGGCTGGCTCCTGTAGTCCTAGTTACTTGGGAGGCTGAGGCAAGAGAATCACTTAAGCCCAAGAGTTGGAGGTTTCTGTGATCTGTGATGTGACAGCACTCTACTGAGGGTGACATAGTAAGACTCTGTCTCAAAAAAAAAAAAAAAGAAAGAAATTTTGGTTAAGTTTCTCTCCTTCCCCCAGGCCTCTGAATTTTAACCTGTTGTTTTTGTTTTTATTTATTTTTTATATTTTTTATTTCTTTATTATATCATAACTGTGTACATGAATGCATTTATGGGGCACAATGTGCTGATTTGGTATACAATGTGGAATGCTTACATCTAACTGATTAGATCATCATAACCATCTCCTTGCTTATGTATTTGTTGTGGAAAAATCATTCATATTCTATTCTTAATAGTATAGAAATATATCATTGCATTATGCACATTAGGTTGGATCCCCCTAAAACCCTCCCTCCTCCCAGCCTTCCCTTTCCCCTTCCCTCTCTTTCCTCCTTCTTTCTGGACTATAGTTATGTTTTACCATTCCTGTGACTGTGTAGATGATTATATACTGATTTCATAGTAGTATTGAATATATTGGATACTTTTTTTTCATTCTTGGGATACTTTACTAATTTACCATCTAAAACTATTCTTGCTTTTTAGTACCACATTTTTATCAATGACACATACTATGCTATCATTTATCCAGACTTTTATGTAAATTATATAGTAATTACTAAGGTATCCATTGTGTACATCTCTGTCCTTTCAAGTGCAAATAAAAGGCACTTTCCAAAATTAGTGTTGGTGAATTAACAGGATAGCCTCAGAAATCTGATTTGTTCACGCCTACAGATTGGTTCTGTGGACCAGAGATGAATTCATACAGACTAAATTCACAAGAAACAATTTAGATTGCCCCAAAATTGATTGATGACAAAAAATACAACTGTCACAGGAGATAGACTACTCCCATTGATGTGACCAAAGTGTTCTCTTCCCGTAGGAAGTCCTACCAAACAGGAGGGGGACTTAAGGAACAAGCAAGAAGAGTCAGTGAGATGAAATTAACGTGTAATGTTAACTACTTCTGAAGGACTGCTATGTCCATTTCTGGAATGGGTATGGGCCTGTTAAAGAGACAAAAGTGCCCTATGGCCTTGACATTCTCTCCCCTGGACAGTACTAAAATGTCATATCAAAGCCTTTGTCATTCTCCTCTTCTTAACATTCTTGTCTGACTAAGCCCACATTCTCAGTGACTCAGTCTTCCTTTAGCTATGCTAATACATTCTATTAGTTTTGCTCTAGCCTAGAAGCAATTTTCTTTCTTTAAGGTGTTTGTCTATCTATGGCCTGGTCATTAGGATTTGATTTTATAGTTTAACTCTTACAGGGTAAAATAATTTCCAGATTATTAGAATGTATCTTAACATTGTCTATACACACTTCACTCCTTTCTTCCTTGTACCTTCTACACTATGCAGAAGAACTTTCTGCAGTTTTCAGACGGAAGTTCTCTCTTTTGTAGAACTATGTTTTTGCAAAAACTTCTTGGTTACTTTTAAAGTATACTACATCGCTTTAATAAAAATTTTAAAGTCCTTTAATGCTAGAAGCTTTACCGTATTTTTCTTCCTTTTGGGGGGAGATAGAGTCTCACTCTGTCATCCTGGGTAGAGTGCCAGAGTGCCGTGGTATAGTCATAGCTCACAGCAACCTCAAACTCTTGGGCTTTAGAGATCCTCTTGCCTCAGCCTCCCCAGTAGCTGGGACTACAGGTGCCCACCACAATGCCTGGCTAGTTTTTCTACTTTTAGTAGAAACGGGCTCTTGCTTTTTGCTCAAGCTGATCTTGAACTTCTGAGCTCAAGGAATCCACCTACCTTGGCCTTCCGGACTGCTAGGATTATAGACATGAGCCACTGTGCCTGGCCTACCATATTTTTCTAATGAGCATTATTTATGTGAGAAAGTCAAACAAAGACTTTTATGTGGGAACTGATTTCATGTTTAGAGTTAAATATGTGAGTAAGAAGTGAAAATAAATATTAGTTATGAGATGTTTAAATTTTTCATCTTTTTGTTATATGTATATAAGTAATATATTTCAATAACTATGTATTGCTATATTTAAATCCAATATTGCAAGCATTCTTTGCTTTATGAAATAGATGGATTTCTGCAAAGCTCATGATAAGATGTGGTACAAAGAGCTCTACACATGGAGTCGGCAGTCCTGAGTTCTTAACGTTCTTCCTGAGTTGGTTTGTTGTGTGGTCTCTGGCAAACACTTGAGCACTTAGTGCCCTGGCCCTTAAACCTATAAAATGAGTGTCATGCTGGGGTATGGGTGACAACAGGGCAAAGGTCTCTAGCTTTGGATGGTATCAGGAGTCTAACCGGGTTAAGAGACCAAGGTGCTAGGATTACCAGGGAGTTCTTACAATGGGGATAAGACTTGACCTTTCCAACTCAAAGGGCACTTATGAGAAGGATCACATGAAATTGGGTAAGAGAAAATACTTTGAAAAAAATGTGCTGAAATTTTTTAGAAAGGAAGGGATAAGACAATGACTTTCCTTTTGATATTGTACATGTTTTATGTCAAAAATACTAAACCTCCTGGAAACTGTAGCCTTATCTGGAATTTCATTTTTCCTTTGAAAATATTTTCAGATTTTTTTACTTTATATAGTCATTTCTACAAGCTATTACTTCTACACAGATAACCCTTAAATCTATCTCCACCATAACTTTTATCTTTAGCCACAAACTGCATTCCCAACTTCCAGCTGGATATCTCCACTTGGATGCTTATGTACTGCCACACACTCGGCATTATTAAAGAAGTCATCATCTTCTGCATCAAACTTTCAACTACAAACAATTTCTCCAGAGTTGGCCTAGACTTTTTTTCCCTGTACCCAATGATTTGTCAGATTCTACAGGGTCTTATGCTGTTATCTCTGGCTCCTTTAGTCCCATCCTCTCATTTCTATTCCTATTGCTACTTTCTTTTTTCAGTCCCGCATTACATGTTATCTGAATTATAGTAAGATTCCTCTTTGTTCACCCTCTTTCACCTGTCTCTAATCCATCTTCCACAACCCTGGAGAGCAATCTAAAACATGTCTGATCATAGCACTCCTCCAGTTGATCGGCTTCAGTGGGTTCCTATCACCTTGTAGATAGAACAGAGTACAAGGAATCTTTTCATCATCTGGCTCCAACCAGTATCACATTTCACCACTTTGTTGCAAATATGCTTTAGCCATATTGAACTTCCTATAGTTTCACTAATCTGCCATGCTGTCTCTTGGTTTACACATGTTATTCCCTCTTCTTGGAATACTCTTCCTGCCTTCTTACTTACTCCTTTTCTCTGCCTTACTGACTCCCATCTGGACTTTAAGACTCAATTTAAGTTTCATCTCCGCCCGGAAGCCTCCCTTGATACTACATATTCCTGTTTGTTTTTGCAAGGCTCCCTTCACATAGTACTTTTATAGCACATTCTATTCCAATTGTTGATTTACTTCTCTGTACCCTTCATTAGACTGTAAACGTCCTAAGAATAAGGATTTTTGTCTCATTCATCTTTGTATCACCAAAGCTAAGAAAGTGCTTTGCATAGGTAAATACATGTTTGTTAAAATAACAAATGAATGTAAGTTTCTTCATTAAGATTCTGACAGAATATCATGGGGCCAAAGTTGGAACATAGGTAATCCAAAGAGTGAGGTTTAGGTTACAGAAGCAAAGCAATTTGCTAGAATCAAAGTATCACCCAAGACAAGACAGAGAGAAATGCATTTTGATAATGATTAAAGCCTAGGATATGGGATTGATATATTAGGGGCATAGACAAAAGCCATTGTCATAAACCAGAGTATAAATTTTAATCTGATCAAGATTAAGATTGTGAATACTCCAGCCTAAGCAAGAGTAAGACCCCATCTCTACTAAAAATAGAAAAATTAGCTGTGTGTTGTGGATGTCTATAGTCCCAGCTACTCGGGAAGCTGAAGCATGAAGATGACTTGGCCTGAGTCCAAGAGTTTGAGGTTGCTGTGAGCTATGATGACACCATGGCATTCTACCCATGATAGAGTGAGACATTGTCTCAAAAAAAAAGAGTGTGAGTATGGAAACTTAGAGGCAATGCAGGGAAGTTAAATCAATCAAGGCCCTCAGGCTTTGGCGAAAAGCATTGAATAGTAGACCAATTCTTCAGTGAGAATGGACAAAAGATATATTGTGCCTTGCTTCTTAGCCTCATGTAGTACAAACATTGGGTCAGACAAAATTTTATTGATTGTTACATCTGGAGATTTGGCAGACGCAAATGTATACTACCCTGGCTTAACCACATTGTAAGTGAAAGGTGTAAAGCAATGGCACCCAGAGACATGATGAGAGTGAGACCAGAGATGAGATGAGAGGAGGAGGGGGAATGGTTCGTGGGTGGCTGTGTTAGACCCTCCAACAATAAGGACCAGACCAAAGTTCACCTATTTGTGAAAGCTGAATATGAGGCAACATGTGGTCAAATAAATCAAAATTGTCATATTAAGTTGGCCTTTAAAAAGTTATTTTTAATGGTGATTTTCATGGTTAATAAAGCCATTAAGTACCCCAAAATAATGACCTTATCATACACTTTACATTTTAGCGCTACTGTATAAATCAATATGAAATTGATTTAATTAAGGAAGCTACAGATAGTTCTTTCACAACATAACCCACTTTACATTTGTAAATATTTCAACTGTCAAGAATTTTGCTACCAGTTGTGTGACTTTTATGAATCTTAAATGGTTTTCTAAATAACTGTTGATTGATTCCATATTAAGCATAGATCAGAACACATTAGCATGAATTTCTTAGGTCTAATATATCTTCATTTTGGTTTTATTTACATTTCTTCCACTACTCATACTATTTAGGCAACTACATTAGCTGAATTAACTTTCTGTTGCTCCAGAGAGGCTGTTTATTCTTTGAAAAAGACAACATTATTTTTATTCCTAAGGAGATACAGTAATAAGAAAATGCATAAACACAATTACTTGAGTAATTTTTGTAAGGCACATTTGATAGCTTTTGGAAAACATTGATAGACGTCTGTTAAATTACAGTAATATTTGGCTAATCTGTTTTGCTGTTTCATTTAACACATCTTACACTCTGCCCAGGGTATAAGCTCCTTGAAAGCATGGGTTGTGTTTGATTCATCCTATGCTTCACAATTTTTGGCACATAGTTGGTACTCAATAATTATTGACCAAATAAATACATGAATATGACTTTATAAGAAAATTTTGCTGCTGTAATGAAGATTGAAAATTCACTTATTTAACATTCTTCATATTCTACTTCTGCAATATTTATAACCTAGTCTCCTTCCTCTAACTCTTTAAGTATTAATGCCCACATGGAAATTTATATCACCTAAGGCTAAAGTCATCAAATTTGGATTAAATCTTTGTCATCTATTACAGTGAATAATTGTATTAAAATCTTTATTTTAGACATTGTGTTGTTTCTGGATGCCAAAATATAATTTGAGCATCAATTATTTTTAAACAAAATATTATTCTTTATTTAGATATTCAAAGTGGGTCACCTGGTGAGTTTATAGGCTTGAACATAAATGCAACCTGAGGAATTATCCAAGACATTACTTGGACATCCACAATAATCTCTTTAAAACAATTCATACCAGTTTGTATTCATATTATTTTGAGAGATCTTTCTGTTGAGCATGTTCCTTTGGTAACCCAATCTAAAGTTTGCCAGAGTTCTTTTTTATGTGTCATCAAAATTATTTCAGGGAAAATGCCAACTTCTTTCTCTTTTTCTGTATTCAGTGATGATAGAAAAAGAATTGGCCAATAGCCTTTTAAAAATAACACTTTACATGATTGATCAACACTTTGAAATTATCCTCAATCTTCTTGGCTTTTGTTGAATTATCCTTACTTGTTTCTATGATCTGAATGTTTGTGTATCCCCTAAAATTCATATGTTGAAGCCTAGTCATCAGTGTGAGGGCATTAGGAGGCTTGGCCTTTGAGAGATGATTAGATCATGCGGAGAGAGCCCTCATGAACTGGGATTAGTGCCCTTAAAAAAGAGGTTTGAGAGAGACGTCTTGCCCCTGCTGCCATGTGAGGACATAGCAAGAAGGCACCATGTATGAACCACAAAGTGGGCCCTCACCAGATACTGAATCTGCAAGTGCCATGATTTTGGATTTCCCAGGACTCAGAACTGTGAGAAATGAATTTTTGTTGTTTATAAGCTACCCAGCTTATTGTATTTTGTTACGGCAGCCCAAACACTTAACATTCCTAACTCTATGCTTTTTTTTTTTTCTGGCTCCACTATCTGGAATACTCTCTTCCGTTCTTCCAGTTTAATGTTCACCATTTTTTAATTTATTCCAAAAGTGTCCATTGGAATTAGTAGTCACTATTTAGAATGAAAAGAAGAGATAAACTTCTTGGTCTTCCCTTAAAGATTGTGTGATCTAGTATGACAAAACTGAACAGCCAGTCAGGGATTGGCAAACTACATCCCGTGACCCAAATCCAGCCTGCCTCCAGTTGTAATGAAGTTTTGTTGGAACGCAAAGCATAAGCATATTAATTTGCATATTGTCTATGGCTACTTTTTGTTTACAATCACAGAACAGAGTAGTAGTGACAGAGACCATATGGCCTACAAATCCTAAAATATTTAGTATCTGATTCTTTCCAGAAAAAGTTTGGTAGCCCTTGATATAAGACATCAAATAATTAAGGGATAACTGAATGGTCAAGATTTAGTAGGCACAAGCAGAAAGTGATGGAGGCATGCACTAGAACACTGCTTCTCAATCTGTGTCATGAAGGACCATTTTTTTCTCCCAATCCAATCCATCATGGACCAATACTCTTTTTAAATATAATAAAAATAAATTACTAAGAAAAGAAACAATGACATTCAAAATGCAAGTCCTAAATTTTAGTATTAGATTCAACTGATATAAAATTACTTTGTCAAATTGCAATAAAAGTTCTAACTGCTTACTCTCAGTTTCAGTACTTAGCTTGTCACAGACCCATCCCAAATAGTTCCCATGTGGGCTTCAGTCCAAGGATCACACTGTGAGTGGCACTTGTCTAGAAAATATCTGAACAATCCAGCTTCTCTTCTGCATGAGACATTGTTAATATAATATTTGCAATCAGATTACAGAGAAGAAGACTTACAGGTCTGTGAAATATTCTGTTTCATTAAAGTAACATTTTGTAATTCTGATCTAATACATCATGTTGATTTAGGTCTGACAGGAAAATCTTTTTCTTATTTTCACTCTTTTTGTTAGGACAGTAAGTACAGACTCATTCTAGCTAAGTTAATACAATAATATTATTTTTTAGTGAAAAATAACTTTAATAAGTATATCTTTATGAAGACCGTGTTTTTCTTCTTGTTGACAAATGTATATAAACAATTAACTTGTATATTCTCTATTTTTATTGTGATTGTGGTTATATATCCAAATTCATTTGTCAAAGCTCACAGAATTCTACTCCTAAAAGGGGTGATCTTTACAGTATATATATATATATATAAATTATACTGCAATAAATCTGACCTTAAAAATGCAGATTGTAGGGCTTTCTCATTCTATAGGTAGGAAATGTTGGCACCAGTGGGATCAGAAGTATGTGAAGTCTATTGGCTGAATGCACACACATGATTCCCAAGGGAGGGATACTTTGCCTTAGGGAATGGAAATACTTGAGTCCAGGGCCTAAACCTACACAAAGGAAGGTGCTAGCTAGACAAAGCCAATTCTAGCTTTTGAGATTTGTTATCACCTTTTTTCATCAATACTTGCTTTCCTTACACACGTAAACTAATTCAATTAGAATGCAGCCAAGTGGCTCGGCGCCTGTGGCTCAATGGGCTAAGGCTACACCTGAGCTGGCAGGTTTGAATCCAGGCCGGGCCTGCCAAACAACAATGACGGCTGCAACCAAAAAATGGCCAGGCATTGTGGCGGGCGCCTGTAGTCCCAGCTACGTGGGAGGCGGAGGCAAGAGACTCGCTTGAGCCCAGGAATTGGAGGTTGCTGTGAGCTGTGATGCCACCGCACCCTATCCAGGGTGACAGCTTGAGGCTCTGTCTCAAAAAAAAGAATGAAGCCAAGTGTTGCCAGCCTGTGGGTCATTCTAACCATACAAGGTGACTGTGTATTTCTGTTCTGATATACTTTGTAATTTTCTTCATTCATGGCCAATTTCTTGTGGTAGAGGTGGGGGTAGCCAAAGGATATTGTAGACTCTTGATAAGTGGTGGAGGAATAGGGCTTAGAGTGCTATAGAAACAAACATTTATGGAAGAGATGGGATTAATATGGTTGTGCATGGTTAGGATTTGTACAGAGAAGTATTGCAGATAGAAACTTGAGGCATACTATGTCTTTAAAACATTCTAGTTTGACAAGGGAATTATTATTGTGATATAATGTGGAATAAAGTGAGAAAAACAGATTTCTCTTCTAGGCACTGAAAAACCATTACAAGTTTTTCATAAAGGATGTGTAATCCGGGCGGCTCCTGTGGCTCAGCGAGTAGGGCGCCGGCCCCATATACCGAAGGTGGCGGGTTCAAGCCCGGCCTCGGCCGAACTGCAAAACAAACAAACAAAAAAATAGCTGGGCGCTGTGGCGGGCGCCTGTAGTCCCAGCTACTAGGGAGGCTGAGGCAAGAGGATCGCTTAAGCCCAAGAGCTGGAGGTTGCTGTGAGCAGTGTGACGCCACGGCACTCTACCCAGGGCGATAAAGT
>CAUYON010016879.1:0-10797 GCA_963573935.1 Arctocebus calabarensis
CTAAATACGGATCAAAAATGTTTTCACATAGTAAATGAGAAAATCTCATGAATGTTATGTCAATCAGGTTGATAAAAATATCTCAGATTGCATGTGAAGCCCACACACTGTACCCCATGATTGAACTAATGTACACAGCTATGAGTCAATAAAAAAAAAAATTACTCTATTTCCCCCTCCTCTCAGCCCCTGACAAATCACTAAACCACTAATCTACTTTCTGTCTCCTAAGATCTACCTATTCCAAACATTTCCTGTAAATGAAACCTACAATATGCATTCTTTGGTATCTGGATTCTTTCAATTTGCTTAATTTTTTCAAGGTTCATCCAGTTTCTAGGACGTATCAGTGCTTCATTTCTTTTTATTGCAAAAAAAAATCCATTTTATGGATGTATCACCTTTTACTGACCCATTCATTAATTGGTGGGAATGTGGGTTGTTTCCACTTCTAGGTTCTTATGACTAATGGTACAATGAACCATTATGTAAGTTTTTGTATAAACAGTTGTCTTCCTTTTACTGGGGTATACACCTAGGGGTAGGGTCATATGGTAACTCCATGTATTTCTAACATTTTGAGGAACTGCCCATTTGTTTTCCAAAGCAGCTATGCTGTTTTACATTCTCACCAGCTGTATATGAGCGTTCCAATCTCTGCACATCCTCATTGACTCTTATTATCTGTCATTTTTATTTCAGGTGTCCTACTGAGTATGAAGTAGTATCACATTGTAGGTTTTATTTGCATTTCCCTAGTAACTAATGATATTGAGCATCTTTTTAAGTACTTATTAGCCATTTGTACATCTTCTTTGGAGAAATGTCTATTCAAGTCCTTGGCCAATTTTTAATGAAGTTATTTGTTTTATATTGTTGAATAGTAAGAATTTTTTATGTATTTGATTTACAAGTTCCTTATCAGATATATTATTTGAAAGTATTTTCCCTCACTCTATAGGCTAATTTTTCACTCCCTTAGTAATATCATTTGCAGCACAGAACTTTTTAATTTCAATGAAATTTAATTTATCTATTTTTTTTCTTTCATTGCTTATGCTTTTGGTATTATATCTTAAAAACCAGTGCCTACTCTAAGGTCAAAGACGTACCCATGTTATTTCCTTCTAGGAGTTTTATAGTTTTACATTCATTTGGAATTAATTTTTGTATTTTACATTCATTTGAAGTAATTTTGTGAAGTAGGGATCAGAATCTTAACTGTTAACACATAAACCTTTTCCCTTTCTCTCCAACACACACACATACTCTTTTTTTTTTTTTTGCATTGAACATGAGCTAATTATGTAATTAAATACCATAATGAGCACCTAAAAATAAAAGCAACTGACAAGCCAGTTAAAAATGGTAAAAGACATTAACCATTCACAGTAAAGATAGTTTACTGGCCGTTAAACACATGGGAATATGCTCAATCCATTCATCATGAGAAAGTTGGGAAAGTAAACTAAATTTTGACAATATACTCTCTCAGCAAATGTTTTGGGTAAATGCATCCTGATACCATGCTAGAGGGGGTACAAATTTGTTCAACTCATGGAGGACAATTGGCAAGAGCTATCAAAATAACAAAAGCATTTGATCTTTGAGCACTCTCAATTCTGGGAATTTTTCCTACATACATTTGCAAATGTAATAAATGGCATGTGTACTTTTTTTCTCATTTGTGTGTACATTTTTGAACAATCCAGGAGCCCTTCAATAAGGGATAGGTAATGAACTAGAAGCAGACTTTTGCTCCTTCTCAAATCTCTGGTTTGGCCCACCTGCCTCTACTCCAGTCTTCACCATGTCCATCAAGGTTACCCAGAAGTCCTACAAGGTGTCCACCTCTGCCCCACAGGCCTTCAGCAGCCGCTCATACAGCAGTGGGCCTGATGCCAGCATCAGCTCCTCGAACTTCTCTCTGGTGAGCAGCAGCAGCTTCTGCAATGGCCTGGGTACCAGTCTAGGACTGGGTGTAGGCTATGCTAGGGCCGGAGGTATGGGGGGCATTACAGCCATCACAGTGAACCAGAGCCTGCTGAGCCTGCTCAACCTGGAGGTGGACCCCAACATTCAGGCCATGCACACCCAGGAGAAGGAGGAGATCAAGACACTCGACAAGTTTGCCTCCTTCATCGACAAGGTGTGCTTCCTGGGGCAGCAGAGCAAGATGCTGGAAACCACGTGGAACCTCCTGCAGCAGCAGACAGCCCACAGCAACATGGACAGCATGTTTGAAAGCTACACCTACAGCCTTCAGCAACAGCTGGACACACTGGGCCAGGAGAAGCTGAAGCTGGAGGCAGAGGTGGACAGCATGCAGGGACTGGTGGAGAACTTCAAGAATAAGTATAAGGAGGAGATCAACAAGCGTACACAGATGGAGAATGAATTTGTCCTCATCAAGAAGGATATGGATGAAGCGTACATGAACTCGGTGGAGCTGGAGTCCTGCCTGGAAGGGCTGACTGACGAAATCAACTTCTCAGGAAGCTATGTGAAGAGGACCCCTGTGAGCTGCAGTCCCAGATCTCAGACATGTCTGTGGTCCTGTCCATGGACAACAGCCGCTCCCTGGACATGGACAGCATCATTGCTGAGGTCCATACCCAGTATGAGGAGATCACCAACTGCAGCTGGGCTGAGGCTGAGAGCGTGTACCAGACCAAATACGAGGAGCTGCAGGTGCAGGCTGGGAAAAACGGGGATGACCTGCAATGCACGAAGACGGAGACCTCTGACATGAACCGGAACATCAACTGGCTCCAGAATGAGATGGAAGCTTTCAAAAGCCCGAGGGCAGCCCTGGAGGTCTCCATTGTGGATGCCAAGCAGCGTGGAGAGCTGGCTCTTAAGGATGCCAAGGACAAGCTGACCCAACTGGAGGCTGCTCTGCATCAGGCCAAGCAGGACATGGCTCAGCAGCTGTATGAATACCAGGATCTGATGAACGACAAGCTGGGTCTGGATGTAGAGATGGCCACCTACTACAAGCTGCAGGACAGCTGGCTATAGTTGGGGATGCAGAACATGAGTATCCACACGAAGACCACCAGTGGCTACTCAGGTGGCCAGAGCTCAGCCTGTGGGGACCTCACAAGTCCTGGCTTCAGCTATGGCCTGAGCTCCTTCCAGCCCAGCTTTGGCTCTGGTGGGGGCTCCAACTCCTTCAGCCGCACCAGCTCCAGGGCTATGGTTGTGAAGAAGATTGAGACTCAAGACAAGAATCTGGTGTCCGAGTCCTCAGATGTCCTGCCCAAGCAAACTGCCAATGCAGCCCCTCTAGCCCACAGAGCCTGTGGGGGGAGACAGCTGTGCCAGGGAGCAAACAGAACAGGAGACCCACCTGAGGCTCAGCCCCATCCCTCAGCCCATCTTTGTGGGGAGTTTACCACCTGGGTTACCCCCTCTTACATATGCCCCCAACTAAAAATCAATTTGATTGCTTTTTCCAAAATAAAGCCTCAGCCGCATTGCCAGCCAAATAATAATAATAATAAGGAATAGGTAATAACGGATGATACACGTAGATAATAGACTACTGTACAGTGTAACATACAAGTAAGAACCTCTATGTACTGTTATGTAAAGACTTCCAAGATACCACGCAATTTTTTTAAATTAAAAAAAGGGCGAGGTCTAAAGGACAGTTATATGCTACCTTTTATGCATGATATTGGGATGCTGTGAACTGAATATTTGCATTCTCCCTAAATTCACGTATTGCAACCTCATGATTGGTTAATAACCTTATTAAAGAGGTGCAAGGAAGCTGCCTTTCACCAGTTCTACTGCCCGTCTTTTCCACCGTGCGAGGACACAGTATTCAAGGCGCCATTTTGGAAGCAGAAACCAGGCCCTCAGCAGACTCCAAACCTGCCAGCATCTTGATCTTGCGCTTTCCAGTTCTGTACTGTGAACAGTAATTTTATCTGTTTATAAATTACCTGGCATGAGGTATTTTGTTATACCAGCAAGAATAGACTAAGACAGAAATTGGTTAGTGAGAGTGGGGTGTTACCATAACAAATACCTAAAAATGTGGAAGTGTCTTCGGAACTGGGTTGTGCATAGAGGCTGAACCATCAAGAGCTGTTGTGGTGGGGACTCAGAAGAAGAGGAAAGCCATCGAGATGGCCTAAACCTCTGAAATTACATAAGTGGTCCTGATCAGAAAGGAGGTAGAAATATGGTCAGTAAAGGCAACTCTGATGAGATCTAAAACAGAAATGCGGAACAAGGTCTTGGAAACTGGAAGAAAGTCCATCCTTGTTAAAAAGTGGACACAATTGGCTGAATTGTATCCATCCCAATGCTTTGTGGAACACAGAACTTGCAAACTATGAACTAGGATATTTGATGAGAAAAAAATATCTAAGCAAAGTGTTGAAGGAGCTACGTAGCTTCTCTTGACTGCTTTTAGTAAAATGAGAGAAGAGAGAAACAAGGAAGAATTTAAGGAGAAGAGAGAAGCAAGGAAGAATTAAAAGGAAAGTAGAATTTAAAGATTTGGGAAATTTTCAGCATAGCCAGATTGTGAAGAATAAAAAGGCACATTTGGAAGAGAATACCAAGCTACCATTTGATAAAGAGAAAAGTATGGATGGAAGCAAGCCAGACGCTATTCACTAAGGCCATGGAAGAATGACCCTATAGGTATTTCAGAGATTACTGGTACCTCCTCTCCCATCACAGGCCCAGAGCTCCAGGGTCTCCAGAGCATAAGGATTCAAAGGATGGGCCCAGAGCTCCTACGGGATCTTGGGGCTCTCTTCCCAGGGCCACTGCAAGTCTCTGCTCCCACATTCTAAGGCGGTACTGCTATAGAGGCGTGACAGCCTCCACCTAGATGTCAAAGGATGCCTCGGAGAGCCTTGGGGTCCAGACAGAGAGCTTCGACGGGAGCAGAGCCAGCACAGAGGAATGTCTGCTGGAACCCTGGCTAGTGGCACCAGAGAGAGTCCTCACTAGGGGACTAGCTACAGAGAGAGTCCTCACTAGCTCCGTGCTTAGGGATGCCATAGGACAAGCCCTCAGACCTGGGGAGCATCCACCTGTAGCACCAGCCTAGGAGAGCCACGAGCATCCAACCTCTATTCCCTGAAAGCTGCTGGTGTGGGCTGCACTCCACTAAATCTGGGGGCAGAACTTTCCAGGCTTTGGGTGTCCCACCTCTGCCTCAGTGTGTCCAGAGGCAAAACATAACTGAGATAATTCTCAGGCTTCAGGATTTAATTTTGTTTCCCCCCTCTTGTGTTTGGACTTACTTGGGACCAGCTACCCCTTCCTTTTTTCTTGTATCTCCCTTTTAAATGGAAATGTCTAGCCTGTGCCTATACCACCGTTGAATTTTGGAAAAACAGAACTTATTTGATTTAAGAGGCTCACAGCTGGAGAAGCTGCCTCAGGATGAATCATGCCTTAAGTCATCCATACCTGATTTACATAAGACCCTGGATACTGAACTTTTGAGTTGACGCTATAGTTTAGGAGCTATTGGGTTCGAATAAATTTATTTTGTGTGTGAGAAAGATACTAATTTGGACAGACAGGGGCAGAACACTACAGTCTTAATAAGTTGCCCCAAATTCACAGGTTGAAAGTTAATCACCAATGTGATAGTATTAAAAGGTGGGGTCTTTAGGAGACGATGAAGTCATGAGGCAGGGCCCTCTTGAATGAGAGATAAAGGAGCTGCCTCCCTCTCTTCTGCCCTTCCATCCTTTCTGCAATGGTAGGACATAGGGCACAGGCTTCATCTTGGAAGCAGAAACCAGGAACTAACCAGACACCAACCCTGCCATGACCTTGATCTTGGACTTCTCAGCCTTCACAACTATAAGCAATGTTTGTAATTACCCAATGTGTGGTATTTTGGTATTGCTGCATGAAGAGACATAGACAAAAGCCTAAGCCGTGAGGTGACAATATTAGAAGGCAGGATTTCTGGAAGGTGATTATGTTGTGAAAGGGATTAGTGTGCTTATAAAGAAGCCTCTCAGACCATCCTCGCCCCTTCCTCCACATGAGGACACAGGAAAAAGGCCCTCACCAAACACTGAATCTGCTGCTGTTCTCAGCCTTCAGAACTGGGAGAAAGAAATTCTACTGTTTATAAGCCTTCCATCCTATGATATTCTGTAAAAGCAGCCTGAATAAGTTAAGACAAAGGGGTGAGAGAGATGTGGTGGGGATGAGAATATGTGTTCATGTTTGCAGGGGATAAAAATTGGGCACTAAAGTGTAGGCACAGTGGCTCACGCCTATAATCCTAGCAGTCTGGGAGGCTGAGGTGGGTGGATTGCCTGAGCTCAGGAGTTCCAAACCAGGTTGAGCAAGAGTAAGACCCTGTCTCTACTAAAAATAGAAAATACAAACAAACAAAACTAGTCAGGTGTTGTGGCAGGAGCCTGTAGTTCCAGCTACTTGGGAGGCTGAGGCAAGAGCATCTCTTGAGCCCAGGAGTTTGAGGTTGCTGTCAGCTGTGACACCACAGCACTCTACCCAGGGCAATAGAGTGAGACTCTGCCTCAGAACAAAAACTGGTCACTGGAAAAGTGAATAGGATTGAGGCATATTCAATGTGCACTTTATTTTTTTTTAGAGACAGAGTCTCACTTTGAAACCCTCAGTAGAGTGCTGTGGTGTCACAGCTCATAGCAACCTCCAACTCCTAGGCTTAGGCAATTCTCTTGCCTCAGCCTCCGAGTAATTGGGACTACAGGCACCTGCCACAACGCCCAGCTATTTTTTTGTTTGGCTGGGGTTGAGTTTGAACCCACCACCCATGGTATATGGGGCTGCCGCCCCATCCACTGAGCCACAGGCACCGCCCGAACGTGAACTTTGTAATGTTGTTTATATTTTTACTCCAACAGCTTATGTGATTGAGATCATAGGCCATCTCTGGATTTTAAAAAGCCTACATTATTCCCACTTTTTAACAGCATCCTCTCTTAAGATTCCCTTTTTGCTCATGCTGCAAGCAGAATATCTGCATTCCCCCAAAATTCCTATGTTGAAACCTAATCTCCAAAGTGGTACTAGAGGTAGAACCTTTAGGCGGTGACCAGCCAAGAAGGCTCTGCTCTTGTGAGCTGGACTCGTGTCTTTATGAAAGAGGACTTGCTTGTCCCTTCCCTGCCACCATGTAAGGACATAACAAGGTGCCTCTGTTGGGCAGAAAACCCTCACAAGACACTAAATCCACTGGTGCCTTATTTTTCTCAGCCTCCAGAACCGTGAGCAGTAAGTTTTTTGTTGTTTATAAATTACCCAATCCATGATATTTTGTTATAGCAGCCAGAATAGACGAAGACAGCCTGTATGGGTTAATGTGTGCACATAATTCCTCACACGTGGACAGAGAACCTGGAGGAAAATCATCGTTAAATCTGTTAAATCTGCTGGCTAAGCAGAAAACCTCCATGCCATCTGGAAGCACCTGGGCACTGGAGAAAGCTAGGAAGAGCATTTTGTTAGCAATTCCCAAGAATTGATAGGTTTATTATTCTATTGCTGATACAGCCTGAAGGAATACTTGCTAATGTCTGCTCCATATATCATAGGAAACCACAGGAGACACAGTGGCTTTTTTGGATTTCACAAAGTACTGTAGATAGAATGAAAAAGTAATCTGATGTCAGAAGGCCACAACTTAACCAGATGTGGAACCTGCTTTAATCTCTGAATCTATTTTTGTAAAATGGGTAAAATGATAATGGCTGCATTATCCAATTCACAGGAATGGTATGAGGGTCAAAGTGATAATGTCTGTGACAGCATTTTGTAAACTGTAAAAGGCTATACTAATGATAGGCTTGGTAGCTATTTTTAAAAACCACCTCTATTTATTTCTCAGAAAACCAAATATCATATCATTTCCTTGGCCCCTTTCCACACTGTCATTCAGAAAGTGTAGATTTGAGAAAAAGAAAGAAAAGCATACTATTGGCTTGTGTATGACATTTGCCATTATTTCATAAAGCTAGTATTTTAAGAGCCATTTGTTAGGGGTTAAATTGTGTTCCCTAAAAAAATTCTAACCCTCAGGACCTATTTGGAAATAGAACCCTGGCAGATATAATGAGCTAAGATGAGATCATACTGGAATAGGGTAGACCCTTATTTCCATATGACTGGTGTCCTTGTCAGAAGACAGTGTGAAGATAGAAGAGCATCGTGTGATGATGGAGGCTGAGATTGGAGCTATACAACCATAAGTCAAAGAGCACCAAGGCTTGATGGCGGAAGGGAGAATTCCAACCGGAGTCTCAGGGAGCATGACCCTACTGACAGCTTAAGTTTGAACTTCTAACCTCCAGAGCTGTGAAAGAATGCATATCAGTTGTCATAAGCCCCCTAGTTTGTAGTACTTTTATTATAGCAGCCCTAGAAAGCCAACATGGGCATTCGCTCATTTCTTTCTCAACTTTTCATTCGATCCCCAGTAGTTAATCCTATGTGAAGACAAGTCCCCTGCCCCAATGTGGCTTCCACCCATCTCAGCAGAAATCTCCCTATGAACCTCAGTTATTCCAAAGGGTCTTCAATTCCAAGTATGTTTTATAGAAAAATTAAAGAAAAATACAACCACTATTGTAGGGAGTTGAATGATCAGTGGAATTAATATATATTAAGGTATGCCCTCATACCACTGATTTAGGCTTTTACTAGACAATGGGGAGACTGAGATAGAATATAGAAAGATTTTCCTATCTATCACTGTGCACTGGAGATAACTGGAAGCTTTTAGGAAATGTTCTATTAGAAAATGTTTTCCCATGATATATGCAAATAACTATTCATGTATTTAATAAAAAAAAAATCTGAAGTCATAAATTCCTCTACCACTACCTCTCTCCAAGTCGTTATCTGTCTCAATTCTCTGAAAAAAAAGAAAATCAGAACAAGTTATCAATATTTCTCCCTACTCCATGCTTTTGAGTATTAGTGTATACATGTGTGTGTGTAAACTTAACACACACACACAAACACAATGTGTTTGATAAACTTAAAATGATAAGCAAAGTTCTTGGACCCGTTTCTTTTTTTTTGAGACAGAGTTTTTTTTTTTTTTTTTTTTTTTTGGTGGCATCACCGCGAATAGCAAACCCAAACTTTTGGGCTCAAGAGATCCTCTTGCCTCAGTCTCCCTAGTAGCTGGGACTATGGGTACCTACCACAACACCTGGCTATGTTTTTTGTTTTTTTTTAAAGATGGGGTCTCGCTCTTGCTCAGGCTGGTCTCAAACTCGTGAGCTCAAGCAATCCTCCCGCCTCAGCCTCCCAGAGTGCTAGGATTACAGGTGTGAGCCACCTTGCCCAGCACCCCACTCCATTTTAGAACATTTTCATCACCTCCCCCCAAAATCCCTGTCTGATTTACAGTGGTTCTCAACCTGTGGGTCACGGCCCCTTTGGGGGTCGAATGACCCTTTCACAGGGGTCGCCTAAATACATCCTGCATATTAGACATTTACATTATGATTCATAACAGTAGCAAAATTACAGTTATGAATTAGCAACAAAAATAATGTTATGGTTGGGGGTCACCACAACATGAGGAACTATATTAAAGGGTCGTGCCATTAGGAAGGTTGAGAACCACTGGCCTAGAAAGAAAGGCACACAGTGTGCTTCCACTCTGCACGGAGGCGCGTTCTTGCCCCTCATTCGAGGCTGCTCTCCCCTCAGCTCCCCGAGTTCCTCCTCTGCTTGTTCTTTGGGGCTCTCATGCTGTCTGTTGCCCCCTCTCTCCTGTATTGTCAGCGTCTCCTCCCTACAGGTTTTCCTTAGCAATACTTAAACACAATCAAGACATCTTTAAAAACTTCAAAGGGATACAAAAATACAGTTAGAAAGAAGAAATAAGTTCTAGTATTCAATAGTGCAGCTGGGAAATGATAGCTGTTAACACTACTGTATACTTCAAAGGAGCTAGAAGAGATTGGTTGTGTTCCCCAACACAAAGAAAAGATAAATGTCTGAGGTGAGGAATATCCCGACTGCCCTGATTTGATCACGTGTACATGTATCAAAATATCACAGGTATCTCCAAAATACATACAACTATTGTATATATCAATAAGAAAAATAATAATAGAAAGTTCTGAGCAGCACCTGTGGCTCAGTGGGTAGGGTGCTGACCCCATATACCAAGGGTATTAGGTTCAAACCCAGGCCCAGCCAAACTGCAACAACAAAAAAATAGTTAGGCATTGTGGCAGGCACCTGTAGTTCCAGCTACTTGGGAGGCTGAGGCAAGAGAATCCCCTAAGCCCAGGAGATGGAGGTTGCTGTGAGCTGTGGCGCCACAGCACTCTACCGAGGGTGATAAAGTGAGACTCTGTCTCTAAAAAAAATAAACAGAAAGTTCTGGTTCTAAGTTGCTGTACATCCTTTATGACTAATAAGTTGAGCACTTTTCCATATTAATGATTTGGAAAATATAAAAACAAAGACACTTCAGTTCTTTCACCCTGTATCACCCTCTAGCTCTCGCATGCCTCCTACCAGCATCCACACTGTCAGCAACACAGATGCTGCCTGAGTTACAACAGGGTTATGTCCTGATAAACTCAGTGTAAGTTGAAAATGTCACAAGTCAAGAATGCGCTTAACACACCTAACCTGCCAAACATCACAGCCGAGCCGAGTTCACTTAATCATGCTCAGAACACTTATGTTAGCTTACAGTTCAGCTAAGTCACCTGACACAAAGCCAATTTTACATTAAATTGTTGACTATCTCATGCAGTTTATTCAACACTGTACTGAAAGTGAAACAGA
>CAUYON010016880.1:0-40908 GCA_963573935.1 Arctocebus calabarensis
ATATAGTGATCAAGAAAATGCCATGAAGGCTATCTGTAACAGTACGATCAAAATATTTCTGAATGTATATGAAGCACATCGTGCCCTATGATTGCACCAATGTACACAATTATGATTCAATAAAATTATTAAAAAAAAAAAGAAGTACAACTTGTGACATTCCCATCCTCAAAAGTTAGTAGGGCCAAGTTTCATAGAATAAAGAAAGCTACACATGATGCTTTATAGACTTGGCAATAGCCCTAATTAGGCCTTGGTATTTTCCTAAGAGAACATTATGCATTCAATGCTAACCTAGTTTATACATGGAGTTTTAACAAAAGTGAATTAAAAGATTGAAAATGATCATGTTAAGAATACTTCATCATATTAAGTGAGAAGTCTTTATTATATAAATCACAATTATAACAAGAGTATAAATTAGATATAATTATATAATCAGGAAGATAGGACATTTATATCTAAGGGATTATTCTGCTAATGAGAAGTTTCCATACATTCAATATAATAAAAATTAGAATGTTAAAAATACCTCATTTAGACTTCACAAAAATAAAGATAAGAATTCTGTTTGCCAACTCAGTAATTTACAAAGATTTACATAAAATTTCCACAAACTTATCTCAGAAATAGAGCAATGTTAAATTTTCATTTTCTGTGAACATGACCTATGAAATACTAGTGATTGTGCCTTATATAATAATGTTTGAGGCAATTTACATAGGAAGTATGATCAAGATTCATAATTGCACAAATTTGAAAGGCCTTACAGGTATCATCACAAATTACACTGCTGTCATAACTCACAAAGTAGTAATTGTAATATTTTATGAACTGTTTACTGTCTAGGATCGCAAGTTGTTTAGCTAACCCATATAAACTTTCTGGCTGCAAATCTTTGATTCCATAAGACTGGGTCAAGATATACTCCAGCTTCCAGTTGGACTTGCCCTGTAGATTTGCCTCAGTCAAGTTCAAGTAGTACTGCAACATATCCTATAATTAAAAACAGTAACAAAGCCTGATTAATTTTTGGCACATAAACCATTGTAAAACAATAATGGTCCATATTAAGATTTATATAACATGCTTAATTTAAAATTGTAGTCATTAAATATGAAGCAGGTGCCAGGGCATGGTGGCTCATGTCTGTAATCCTAGCATGCTGTGGGGCCAAGGCGGGTGGATTGCCTGAGCTCACAGGTTCAAGACCAGCCTGAGCCAGAGTGAGAAATTGTCTCTAAAAAAAAAAAAAAATAGCTGGGTGTTGTACTGGGCGCTTGTAGTCCCAGCTACTTGAGAGGTTGAGGCAAGAGAATTGCTGGAGTCCAAGAGTTTGAGGTTGCTGTGAGCTGTAACGCCATGACACTCTACCAAGGACAACAAAGTAAGACTCTGTCTCAAAAAAAAAAAAAAAAAGAAGAAAAAAGAAAAAGCAGAAATTGGTTTTAAAGAAAAAGAGGCTTGATTTAAAAAAAAAAAATCTCAGCAAGGTACAATGGCTCAGACCTGCGATCCTAGCACTTTGGAAGGCTATGATCATGGGTTAGCTCGAGGCCAGGAGATCAAGACCAGTCAGGGCAACATAATGAGACTCCATCTCCTCAAAAAATTGAAAAATTAACGGGTTGTGGTGGTGTGCATCTATAGTCCCAGTTCTCAGGAGACTGGGGTGTGAGGATCAATTCACACACTCACAAACCTCAGAGGTAACCTCTCCTAATTATCTGTATAAATCAGTAGCGTGTAAGAGAGCTGCCTATACCAGCTCAAAAAAGGCTGTCACGTTTTCAGAAATGTTGTAAGTCTGCTGATGTCATATTGGTAGCTTGAAATTTTCCATGATGGGAGCATTTCTATCATGGAAACTGGCAAACACTACAAATCAAGGCACTTTTCCCCTCCGTGAACCAATCGTTAGACATTTAGCAGCACCTTAGTGTACATGTTATGTACTAAATAAAGACAAATATTGGGAATATACATACCTACTTACCTTTCTGGCTTAAAAAAAATGGAGTCTTACTATGCAAACTGTTTTGTACTTTAAAAATTATTTGGTGCTATATTGGGAAAATCTTTCCATGCCAGCATGTATGTGTACATATCCATAGATATACGCACATATACATATGTAGATGCATATGTGTAAGTGTGTATGTATCTGAGGTTCAAATATGAAAACAGGTCACTAAAAGTTGTAAAGAAAAGTTGTTTGGACAAGACTATCAGTCGATTATTTTATTTCCCCATGTAATCAAATGTTTATAGAATAAACTAGATTCTGCTGCCCTCCCTCCTTCTGTTATTCTGGAGACTAACAGAGCCATCTCCTATTTAAATTTATCTAGGAAAAAGGTAAAATTACATCAACCAAAGCTTCAACTGAAGTGAATTCCTTTAACATTATATTTGTAGGAAGAGGCAATTACCCAGATTGACACACCCATAAGCTAAAGGGCCATCTCTTTGTGATAAATTTTTCTACATTACAGAGCTATTAACATCATCAGAGAACTTCTGTCTCAAAAGTAAATGTTCTACACAATTTTTTTCTTTGATTTTTTTTTTCCTAACATTTACTGAGCACTTAGTATGGGCCAAGCATTTTTCTGAATGCTTTACATAGATTTATTCATGGATCCTCATAGCAAATTAGTGAATTTAGTAATGTTTTAAATCCGATTTTACAGAGGAATAAACTGGGACACAGAGAAGTTTAGTCCTATGGCCCATGAGAGGGTACAGGTACAGGTGTACACTCTTCTTACTAATTACGTTCCAGAGAAGAGGAATAAATACGGCTTAGAGAAAAGTTTCAATATGTTTACAAGTCCCCAAATATGGCACTAGCTAATGAAATCTTCATCTAAATACATGTGAAGTCCTTAGAAGGACAAAAATAGCCTCCCAAAGGTTAATGTCACCAACCTACACTCAAAAAATTCTAACAAATATTTCAAGAACATATAAGAAGAAGAACATCTTGAGATCTCACTATAAAATCCATCCCGTATAGCTCTGCTGAACAACATTCAACTGAACTATGAAAACTTCAATGACATAAATATGGGGTCAACTTGGAAGTCTGCCAACTTACCAGCAATTTATAATTATAAGGATCGTACTGATACAGTCTGACACCAGGATTATTGGTCTGTTTTTCTTTAACATTCTTCACCGGTGTAACAGCAGGAGCCACAAACAAAGAAGTTATTGGACTTCCTGAAAAAAAAAAAAACATATGTACATAAACATACTTTTTTTAAAACTGAATTTAACTATATTAAAAATATAAACAAGTTCCAGATTATGAAATTAACAGACATAGCTAAATGATGTGCCATCTCTGATGTATTCTTACAACTAAGAAGAAATAATTTTGAGAAAACAGGGGAATTTGTATTATTGATACACAGGAAGTATTATTGGTTTTATTAAGTAAGTCGATGTTATTGTAGTTACACAAATCATCCATATATTTTAGCAATGACTGTAGGACTGAAGTAGAACAAATGTTTGAGATTCACTTTCAAATTCTTCAAAAAAAATAAAATGTACACAAATGACATGGACAAAACAAATGTGGAAAAATCTTGACAGATGTGGAATATGAGTCATAAGTACACAGGAGCTTTGTGGTAACATTCTCTCTGCTTTTCCGAGTAGATAAAAATTTTCATAATTAAAGAATCCAAGTCTATCACAAATACACATGGACAAATACAAAACTAGTTCTTTCTGTACTTCTACCTAAAACAATATTCCAGTAATTACATAATAAGAACGTGATTAACACATCTATTATAGGAGTAAATTTCTTTCCAAGTTAAAAAGAAAATCTACCAAACGCTGAATAGTGGTCGTTTTTAAAAAGCCAATTCATTCTAGATGAGAGGTATACATTTCAGAAAAGTTTCCCAATTACTACTAAAAATAAAATGCATATCGATGTTTCTTTTCTCTTACCTCTATAAAATTATAACACTTATTTTGTTAATTGTCAGTTTCTTGCTAGAGATTCTTTTCTTATTTTTCTTAAAAGCTGAATAGATGACAATGTCAATAAGGTAAAAGCTCAATATATTTTACTTAAAACTTTTATGTAAATTATGCTTTGCTTTTTAAATTCTGAGAAATAAAACAAGCCATACCAAAATAAACTTGAATCTACCAAGTTAATAACAAGTTGTAGTATTTCTCTAAAGATCTACAAGAAATCTTGAGGTAGCTGAGGGTTGAAAAGGCGTTTATAGTATTAACAACAAATAAGTAATGCTGGCTTCATGGAACTAATAGGAGCTTTTAAAACCCGGTTGGGGGCCTCATCTCATTTATCATACAATTATCAAAGGTAACTCAGAAAAGGTTTGTGCTAACAGGCTTTTTAACGAAACCTTTTTTTTTTTTCTTTTTTGGAGACAGAATCTCACTTTGCTGCCCTTCGTAGAGTGCTGTAGCATCACACCTCACAGCAACATCCACCTCTTGGACTCACGTGATTCTTTTGCCTCAGCCTCCCAAATAGCTGGGACTACAGTTGCCTGCTACAATGCCCAGCTATTTTTATTTATTTATTTACTTTTTATTTTTTTTGAGATAGAGTCTCACTATGTTGCCCTTGATAGAGCGCCATGATGTCACAGCTCACAGCAACCTCAAACTCTTGGGTTTAAGTGATTCTCTTGCCTCAGCCTCCCAAGTAGCTGGGACTACAGGCACTCATCACAATGCCCGGCTATTTTTTTGTTGCATTCGTCATTGTTTGACAGGCCCGGGCTGGGTTCGAACCTGCCAGCCCCAGTGTTTGTGGCCAGTGCCCTGGCCACTGAGCTACAGGCACCAAGCCTTTAAATGACATTTTTGAGGTACTGAATCAATAACTGTACTAGATATTCTCTGCTTGGCTCTTGCCTCTTGGACTGGGGAGATGCAAACAGAACATCAAATTACCTTGTGTATCTGACAGAACCATAATGCTGTCTCTGTGAGTGTGTCCATAAAACTGTCCTGCAATAACATCACTGTATTTTCTAAAAATATTTATCAGTTTCTCATTATAGTTTTCTCTAATTGCCGTGGTGTTCTTTACATGAGGCAAATATCCCACTGGAACATGTGCTATGATGTACACCTGGAGAAAGAAACAAAAGGAAGACAAATGAGAATATTTATCATAACTAAATGATATTTGGATAGTCAAGAGGGAAAGTGCATTAATTCAGATTTAGAAAATAAATATGCCATCTCTCCTATTTTTGACCAAAAACAGATGAAATTATGAAGCTATTAAGGTCACTGTATTTGGACTTATCTCATTTATACTACACTGAAGATATAAGGTAACTATGACCCTAGTCACTATTTTTTTAATTGGCCTCTTTTTATCTCAGTTGGTGTCTATTAATCCTAAAAGCAGTAAAAGCAAAGCCAAAAAAAAAAAAAAAGGAACAGAAGAGATGAGCTATAAGGTGTTTCATGTGAAACATCTTCAAATTCTAATACTTTTATTATTAATATCTGACTCCACCCCAAGCTTAATAAATACATAAATGTAGATCTCTGTTTAATCCCCTGATGATGTTGGTCTGTGGATGTACCTGCTCTTTATTTTGCTGAGAGCTGTTCAGTGTACTTTCTAGCCATTCAAACTGATTTGCTGGGTCAATCTTGTCCAGGGTCATGATATTTGGGCTGTAGTACAAGATTGTATTTAGACTGATAATCCTAAGGTTCGGATTAGCTGTAACTTTCTGTGAATAAAAGCCACCTACAAAGACAATTTGAAACACATTTTAGAAAAATACAAACACATGTATGCAGATATTGTGAAAGGAACTCCGAAGGCTCACAATCCCATCGGGAAGCGTATACTCACTTCTCACCATGTAGTCTGCACATATGAGGTGGCACAGTTAAGTTTGTAACTCATCCTAGAAAAAGTACAACATATCTCACTGCTGAACATCACTACAGTCACCGCAAAGTACTTCCTTTGGGAAGCTATACACCAACACTGGCACCTACCTTCAAAGCAAATTTGGAATGCTTTCTAAAATGCCCATCGGAGTTGTTGAACATGGCCTGCACGTGAATTTACAAACTCATCCTAGAAAAAGTGCTACATACGTCAGTGTTAAATACCATGATAGTCATCAGATATCTTTAGAGGTGACAGTAGTGGAGTTCAGCAATGAGGTATGTGGTATTTTTTTCTAGGATGAGCTCACAACCTTAATTGTCCAACCATGTTGTCATTAGATAAGAATCAGATTTATCAAACATTGAAAATATACTGGCACTTTTACATATTGAAGTAACAATAGTTGTATTGAATATTCAGCTGAAAAGATAATTAAATGCTTCAGCAGTAAGCAATGAGGGTGAATTTTATTAAAAAGAAAAATCAATCCCTATTTTTAAATGACTGAGGAGTTAAGATGGGAAGTATTGTGAAGTAGAAAACTCAAAGAAAGGGAACACACGTGGATTTTGCTGGAGACCACTGAAGAAAGAAAAGATCAGATGGACCAGAGCCACTGAGATCTCAGTGGAGAGAGCCCCGAGGGCATCACTGCACTCCCACTCTGAACCAGTGCTGATGGACGCCTGGGGCCAACTGCAAGGACACCTTCAGAGCTGGTCATTGAGATCTTGGTCTGGCTTTCATTGTTCTGAGCCACTCAGCATCCTTAGTTTTCAATCATGGCTGATCACTGCCTCTTTATTCCTCTTTATTATTCCTCATGATCATAATACCTTATGATTTTTACTGTAGTAGTAGCAAAGCAGATAGGTTTGAACTCGCTGGAAGTTATTTTTGAAAAGCTGCCGTTTAGGTCCCATTAGTAGGAGATAAGAACAATTTTCACTGCAGGCTGTGGGAAGACAGAATGTGAGGCTTTTCCTGTAGAGCATCCCTGCTCCAAATTCACTTCTGTGCTTAAGATTTTCACAGAAAGCCTTTTACGACTTTCAACTTCAATATTGTCTTGCAGTATTTAACTGAAGATTTGATGATGCCATTGGAATGGACATAAATGTGAAACTCATATGGCCTTTTCTTAGGGCCAGCTCTCCATTTATCATCTTTCCACTATCTGCCCTTCTCTGCTTTAAGCTGAGCCTCCTTAGAATCCAAAGTGTCTCTTCAGGAAGCTCTATCATTCTTTGTGGCTCTTCCTTCTGCTTTAACAAACTCTGTGCTTTGCAGGTTTGAGGGTACAGGACCAACTACCCTCCCCAAGATTCATCAGGACAACTACACCCCCCAAGATACATCAGCACCGTGTCTGACTGTAAGGTAGCAGATCTCAAATTCATATACACCATGATATGCTGAGTGCTAGCAAAGACAACACAAACAACAAAATAGTGGCAAAGCCAAAACTTTAAGAAAAATAGTGAAAGAAAAACTTTGAACCAAGAGAAATCTAGCCTCTAGCCATTCGCTTAGTGTTTGTCTCAAAAATTTAAAAAAGCCAAAATCTTAGTTTAACCACTGAGTATGTCAGTTAACCTTACGAAAGGTCAGGAATTTAGCACAACGATAGCTGAGAGCCACTGGAGCAGGGAACCCAGACGTTACCCAGGGAAGGCCTCCCTGTGCACTAATTAGGCATTACTTTTCCAAGCGCCTCCAAGTCTATGCTAAAAGCTTAGTTGTCCTCACTTTACCAGCTGTTTATGTTATCCAGTTGTGCTCCTCATTTAAGTTAGTGTCCATTCTCTCTCTTCTCAATCAGTTTTCCAAACAGAAACAACAGGCTTTTATTTACATTCGAATCCAAAGTTTAGTTTTTGCTTCCTATGGGACATACGGCCCTGATTGAGAGTGAAGGATAACTCCCTACAAGATATATAGGTTTATAACAAGTGCCACGGGCAGTGTCACTGCTCCACTGTCTTCCAGAGGCGCTGGGCACAGAGGCCTCCAGAACTGGCACACACAAGCAAACATTAACGAGTTAAGTCTAAACAACATAGATAAAAATGAAAGCAAAAGAAGGATAAGTAAGTCTCTTGCTTACCTGTCCTTAGAGTACGGATAGCTTCTTCATCCAGCCACGGTTTCCAGAGGTTTGCTACTGCCTTGTACACTTCATTGGTGACGTCAGGCATTTCATCCTGGCCATAAACAACAAAATCCACCATTGAAACTTTACAGATATACAGATGAATTAACTTAAACTTTACTCAAACACTGACTGTTACGTGAGGCATCTGGAGATGTGAGGACAAACACTGGGTGGATTTAGTCTTTAAACAATTTACAACTTAGTTGATGAGGGCAGGATAAAAATGAATGAACTATGAGACAATGTGCTGGGTGCTACCACAGGGGTCCTGGAGGTGAAGAATTAGGAACAAGCAAGTATGGCCCAGAGAATCAGCATAAAAGGTGAAGAGAACATTTGAACCAGGCCTTCAACAATGACTTTATCAGTTTAATAAGAAACAGCATCCAAACAAAAGCAATGGCCCAGACACAAATGCTGACACTGAGTCATACAGTCATCGGTACAGACCAAAGGCGGTGCCATAGCACAGCCAGGGTGTGCCCTAAGCGTGCTCCTGAGAGGGACACTAAAGGCAGGCTTCAACCTAAACTACAGGGCCTGATGTAGCATGCCCAAGGAATGGGAAAAAGTCATGCCTTCAGAATTTAACAAAGTCCTCTGAAATGTCAAAACTGTTATAAAGGCTCAGCACCTGTACCTCAGCGGCTAGGGCGCCAGCCACATACACCAGAGCTGGTGGGTTCAAATCCAGCCCAGGCCTGCCAAACAATGACAATTACAACCAAAAAGTAGCTGGGCATTGTAGCAGGCACCTGTAGTCCCAGGTACTTGGGAGGCTGAGGCAAGAGAATCGCTTAAGCTCAAGAGTTGGAGGTTGCTGTGAACCGTAATGCCATAGCACTCTACCGAGGGGGATATAGTAAGACTCAAAAGAAAAAAAAAACTAATAGAAAGTTTCTTAACTCCTTGAATAAAGATTTACAACCCTGTGCTTTTGATTCGAAAAAGTCTTTATATGGCAGCCTACATAAATATATTTTGATTTTTAAATAATACATTATAAGCATAAAACATTGTTTTTACTATTATAAACTATCTTTAAGGTAGTTCAACTATCTTAAGCTCTAGAGAAAAAAATAAACAAGAATTTAAAAAAGCAAACACTGAATAAAAACCTAGAAATCATTTGTGAAATAGGATAATCATTTCTTTTTTAAAAAAGCTATATTTTAGTCCTCTTCTGTACTTTCCTCATTTCCTTCTGTAGATTGATAAGAAACGCCTATTTCTGAGAGGAGTTTCCCTGACAGTGTTTATCAAAACACTTAGTTACTTTTCAAGATTATGCCCACATTAGTTCTTAAGATATATGCCCAACATTCGAAAAGATAGATACATTCGGGGCAAGTAATAACCAAATGGCTTTAATAAATTGGAACTAACTACTCAAAATATACTCACAGATCATGTCATAGATCAGGGTTACATGCCAAAAATTATACAACAGCTTAGCCCATCTGGATTCAAATTAAAAATTGGTAAGACCATCATTGTCAACATCCCCATTATCATCAATCTACATAATGAAAAGTCACAAGGTCTTGGCTCTTGGTTTACTGTGGGATGGATGCCAAAGTACAGTATAGTGATGCAGAATCTTAAAATGATATAAAAATCACTCTATACTTTCTTCTCTGTTTTAAATATGAAAAGTATGAGCACTAAAGAAGTTAAGTGACTTATTCAGGTGTAGCAGGACAGTCTCAGAGCTGGATCTAAGTCCATGATCCCTCTTATGTCCAACTGTCCACCGCACCATGGACCTTCTCAATCTTTTTGGCTGCAACATGACCATTGCTAAGAAATCAGGCGTAACGGGAATTGACCCATCCATAAACTGGGCGGCACCAGTCTGGCCAGTGTGGGAGTAAATGGGGACTCTGGCCCAGACGGCTTCCATGGGTGGCAACAGGGAGGAATACCTGGCCTGCCCACATTCATAGCTACTCCTGATGTAATGGGTGGGGATTCGCATCTGTGTGCATATGTTTACAGACCTATGGTGCGTGTACAGACCTATTTTTCCTATGGTTAAAGGGAAAAATAGCACTTATCAAATGTATTTGTTCCTAATGTTCTCAAACTTAGATCTCGAATCTCAAGTTATTGTGAAGTTATTGAGAAGTTATTGTGCAGCTTTCATGTTACACTCAACATTCTCAAAACTGTGAGGTGGAAGGATGGCAGCAAAATAGTAGAAAGGAGATTTTCTAATAAACAGTTATAAGGTAGAAAAAGAAAAAAATAGCAGTTAAAGGTAGCCCAATTTACTCTGGCTGTATGTATAATAGGGTATGTTATAAAAGTTAGATGTTTATCTGTATGTTGGAAATAATATAAGATTTGACTTGACAAAAAGAAGACAGAGATAAAGGTAAAACAAGATAAATCCTTAAAGGAATCAGAAAAGTGTATCCCCTATCACTACTTAATGGTACAATAACCAGCAACCCACTTACTAAGTGATTTTTATGTCCCAATTATTATTGCTCCTAGTTACAAATGAGTGACCTATGGATCAGAGATAATTAGTGAATAACCCAAGTTGGCAAACCTGTTAGAAACTGTGCAGGTTAGAGATTTATATTCTAGTGACTATGATTCGAAACCCCACAAGTTTTCCACACTGCCAGTTTGCCTATCACATAAGGCATATATAAACAATGTGTCTAACTTGAAGGTCCCGGACCTCATTTGTCCTCAAGCTCTGCACTGTGTGGTCTAACATCTCAACACAAAACTTAAGACCCACCTCAAAATGCTAGTATAACTTTCCAAAACACTGTATTCCCTGCATTTATTGTAGCTAAAATAATCAAAACCCCCGTTTGATCATTCTTTTGGTGTGAGACAGAAAAAGATATTCTAAGCCAAGACAAAAACATGGACAAAGAGAGGCATAAAAATAATTATTATGTTTGGAAAATACTAAAGTATATCAAGAGAGAAAAAGGGAGTTATGAAAGTATGCTGGTGTGACTAAACACAGGTCTGAGGGGGAAAGATCTAGAGTTTGGGCAATTCCATGAAGGGATTAGGAACACTTAGACAAACATTTAACATTTCTGGACCTCAGTTTTCTCATCTATAAGATGAATGATTGATGTAGACCAGGAATCAGTAAACTTTTTCTACAAAGGGTAAGAGAATATAAATTTTAAACTTATAGGTCATATGATTTCCATTGCACCTACTCTACCCTGCCATTGTCACACCAAAGCTGCCAAAATGATATGGAATGAATGGAAATATAGCTATGTTCCAATACAACTTTATTTATAAAAACAGCCAGCAAGGTGAATGTGAATCACAGGCAACAGTTTATCAAGCCTTACTAAACAACAATGTCTGGGATTGCTTGAACATACACAAATCTAAGATTGTATGGTAGGTACTATAGCAGGCCCTTGTAACCAGGACTGATATTCACCTTTCATGCACAGGTTTTTGTTAAATAACCACTCTACATGGAGCCAGGGCAACATTAGGCATTAAATATTCTGAATACTCTCTGCCTTCAATCATATCTTAGTTAGATAAGCAGAACTTGAACATGGACCTCCCCCATTGGCTCTTATGGTGGTTTGTTATGTTGTTGCTTTAATCACCATCTAGCTTAGATCAGAGTATGCAAATCTTCATGTATCTGACAGAAATTATAAAAAATGTAAATATTTGTCAACATCCTTACATAACCCTGTCAGAGAAATGCAAATGAGTAAGAACATTATTGAAAAGAAAGAGGAAAGTGAAACAGATTTTGAAGGAAACAGGAAATAATAATCTACAAACTGAGTAATTTCTGAAAACTCACTAGTGATTTTTTTTTTATGAATTGTTAAAAGAATCTTTTTAGGCCAGACATTGTGGCTCATGCCTATAATCCTAGCACTCTGAAGGCTAAAGTGGGAAGATTACTTGAGCTCAGGATTTTGAGACCAGCCTGAGCAAGAATGAAACCCCATATCTACTAAAATTAGCAAAATGTTTTGGCATAAGGTGTCTTCAGCTCCTTGAATGGTTAACATCAACACCACAGTCTACCTACCTCCAGGAGACCCATTAGTACGCCTTATCAAGGGCTGTTGTTATCCTAATCTTGAAACTACTGATAAGAAAAATCCTTTAAGCCCTTCTGGAAGCTGATGTCAAATTTACCTGTGGCCAATAGTCATGATTGCCAAGTGCAGGGAAAACCTGGAGATTTGGGAAGTGACTTTGAATGGTGGTTGTCAGATTAGTAAGCACATTTATAACAGTTTCTGTTGAGAGTTCAGTTACTGGAACATGAGGTGGGCTATCCCTGGAAAAAAAAGACAGAATCATGAAGAACAAAATCAGTTTTCATAAAAGGCACTAAACTTACGCATGATACCTGACTGAACCTATTGTTGGAGACTTCCACTTTAAAATAGCAGATGACAGCTAAACAGTTGATATTCTACTCTTTACCTGCTTCTTCCCGCAGAAAATCCTACAAAAGAGACAATTAACACAAATGTAATACAAAACATACACTGGAAATCCCGGTCTATTCCACTGCCAGACTGAAGATTTATGAGATGCAAAAAAACTAATACAAACCAAAAAAACTATAGTACTTAAAAACCCAGGTTCTAGAGCAAAAATGCCTGTATTCAAATCCTAGTTTTGCAAATTACTAGCTGAGTTCACTTGAGTAAATTACTTAGATACTCAATGCCTTCACTTCATCATCTGTAAAGTGAGAATAATAATAAGTATGTGCCTATTGTACCGATTAAGTAAGTTACCATGTATAACTAAATTAAAACAGTGCTCAGCACAAAGTAAACATTCTGCAAGTATTAACCGGGGCCATTATTCCAGCTACAAGAAACAGGCCTCTTGATTATGATGCGTGGAACTAGTTACAACCTGAAGATCATGCTTTGCAATATTGCCATGACAGGTTAACTCCCACTGTTGCCTTTCATCTTTAAATCGAGACCTATTTGGTGTATGACATAGACACTTTAAGACATTGGTACAAATCTGTTGTCTATGGATTACTCTTTATTAACACTAACACTTTTCTAAAGCCTAATACTGGGACTTGTAAAACTGTTCTTGTCTCTAATAATGTTGATTAACTTGACCTGGTATTTTTTTAACCCCAATATTTCTTGTGACATATAATCAATCTTCTTGGGGAAATCAGAATTCCAATGATGCCAAGGATAATGTGGAAAAGTACTGAGTAATTATTAATAATAAAGTTTCTATAGTCACTTACCCTGTCCATATCATGAAAGATGCTTCTTTCCCTGAATTTTTAATAAAATCAAATGCTGACAAAATAAGTTGATATGGAGAATCACACAGAACATCTCCAAAAGGGCCGGGATTGGAGGCATTCGCACCTTTCGATGAAGAACACACTTTGGTGTGGTCATCTGTGATGTGGTAAGTAGGGTCTAAGTGTAAGTCTGTCACATGCCAAAATTGTCCTGTTGAGAAGGACGAAAATGATGATAAATCTACTTTTATGACTTTGCAATTCTCATACAAATATTTACAATGAGATTAGAGACAGATGTTCCTTGCTAAGATGGAAGAAAGCCTTAGTAATTTCAATGTTCATATGCCTGAAGTTCAAGAAGCTCTTCCCTGTGAGAAAATGTGACTTCAAAGAACAATAGGATTTACTCCTTACGTGTGTCAGAACGGATGAGCTCAGAATTAGCAAGACCACCTAACAAAGTACATAATGAAGATGAGCTTGCACAATAAAACATATGGAGCTATTCTCCCAGGAGGTCCATGATCATATCGTCTTGTGTTTTATAGCATATCTCCTAGAAGAATTTAAGGTTATATAAATTGTTTACATTTTTCTTGTAGAAAATTGTCATAGAAATATATAGTTTGTTAGGGTTGCACAGGGAGTGGACTGCAGAAAAGGAACTATATATCAGTCAATTTCTTATACAACCTTGCCTCTCCATAAATCAAAAGCACATAAACCTTTAATACTAGTTTTAAGCCAAAAATAATAATTCCCAGTGCTTCTTAAAAGTTACTTAGCAGGAGTCACAATAAATAAGAAAAATTAGCAGACTCATATTTTATATATTATATTGTATTGTATATTATATATATTTATATAACAACGCATAGAGAAATATTTTGTAAACATTTTATGAAGAATATTTTGTAAATAAGGGTATATTTAGCTATAATTTTCCAATTTCCCTAGGTATGTATGTACGGCAACTTTTGGAACACTCTCTTTATGAAGTATGTACCGTGTGCCAGGAACTCTGATAAGCATTCTAAATATACTAGGTCATTTCATTCTCAGAACTACTCTCTGAAATAGGAATCATGGTTCTTATTTTAGAACTGAGAAACTAATGCCAGATCAATTAGGAAATTTGCTCAAATATACACAGCGAATAAATCTAAACCCTCCACTTGGAAGGGCCCCCAACTTTGCTTAGACATAATGTACAACCATAGTCAATGATTTTGTTGCCTTCTCATAAACAATTTTATTTAATATTGAGTTTGTTTCACACTTTGGGTTTTGGGATTCACTCTGATTATGACTAGCTTTCACCATTAAACACCAGAAGTGACAAATCATTGAAGCATACTACACCAGAAACATAGAACAAATAAGTAGAATGCAAACTTTCATCTATACAAATATGATAAAACTGGGGAAAAACCAAAGCTGGGATAATAACATGAAAATGGATGATTTGTTAACATAGAAAAAGTAAGGTCTCTTTTGGTTATTGTCTCTCCCTGACATTGTTTTGTAATAATTCTATAACATATTTAACAAATAAAAAACAGTGGACAAAAGATTCAGAAAAAAAGTAGACTAAAAATAGCCTTAATGACTAATGACTTAGCACTTAGTCATCATTTGAAAATCTCTGCCAAGAGGGGCCAAATACAGTGGCTCACACCTATAATCCTAGCACTCTGGAAGGCCGAAGTGGGCAGACTGCTTGAGCTCAGGACCAGCCTGAGCAAGAGTGAGAGCCCATCTTTACTAGATGTAGAAAAAGTAGCTGGGCATCATGGTGGGCACCTATAGTCTCAGCTACTCAGGAGGCTACAGCAAGAGGATCACTTGAGCCCAAGAGTCTGAAGTTGGTAGCTATGGTGACCTATGACATCATGGCACTCTACACAGGGCAACAAAATGAGACTCTGTCTTAAAAAAAAAAATTAAAAATTAAAAGAAATCTGCAAAGAGTAATTTGATTTATTTTATTCCATAGTATAGAAAATATTTGTTTCCAGCTTAGATAAACTATCAAGCCCACAATATAGAGACAGCTAATAGCTGAGAATCATCCCAGATCTGCAGTCCCCAAACCCTGGGCTGTGGACTGGGTCCAGACCAGTGGCCTGTTAAGAACTGGACCTCACAGCAGGAGGATGCAGGTGAGAGGAGAAGCTTCATCTGTATTTAGAACCCTTCCCCATCACTCACAGAGCAGCCTAAGCTCCGCCTCCTGTCAGATGAGTGACAGCATTAGATTCTCAAACGTGCACAAACCCTGTTACAAACCGGGACTGAAAGGGATGTAGGCAGTGCATTCATTGTGAGAATCTAATGCCTATGACATGAGGTGGAGGCAAGGTGGTGATGCTAGCTAGCACTGGGGAGTGGTTGCAAATACAGAGTATCATTAGAAGTTTGGCTGCACAGAGACCATAATAAATCAACTGCTTGCAGACTCATCAAAACCATCTTTTCCTCACCCCAGTTTGTAGAAAATTTGTCTTCCATAAAACTGGTCTGTGGTAACCAAAAAACTTAGGGACTGGTGCCCTGGAAGATGCCTTTCCTTGTGCTGTAAGTAGATAGTGCAAGTCATTTTAATGTAAACAGGGTTTTTTGTTTGTTTGTTTTGTGAAAGGTTAAGGTATAGTAAACTGTACAGGATAGTATGTAACCAGCTCCATGAGTAAAAACACCTTTTTGCAGTTGTCTCATGTTTCCAGTTCCCTGGGCATAAGATTAGCTGACCAGGACTTTGTAATTTGCTCTTCCACTCATTCCCTTCCTTCCGAGTTGTTTTTCAGAAATGGTGGCCCCTCCTTGCATTGAGAAGATAATCACACAGGGTCTTACACTCCCCCATATTTCAGAGAAGTCAAGATAAGCAGCATTTCACTACAAATCCTCCTCAAGACCCTGCTGAACAACCCACTCCCACCACCTACATGCACACCAGACTAAAAGAATGACTGATACTGCCCCCTAGCTCTTTCGAAAATCTCCACCCAGAGGGGGCTTATTCATCATTTTTGATCACGTGATGTACGTGCCAGTATGACTTCTCACTGTGCTGGCGTTCCTCCCACTTCACACCAAACATGTGACAATGCCGACTCACTTCATGCACTATCCATTTCATCTGTAGAAAAAAATCCTGACCCTAGCAGTCAGAGAGAGGGATTTGAGGCAGTCCTCCAATCTCCCTGTGATGTCCTCCACCATAAATTACCTTTCTTCCTGAGCAATCTGCCCTATCTCAGTAATTGCCTTTCTGTATGGCAGGCAACCCTGTCTCTGGGGAGAACACCCTTTATGTCTTTGTTAACCAGCACAGTGCTGTGGTTGAGAGTAGAGACCGCAGGGTCAGACTGCCTGACTTCCAGTCCAAGCCGTATGATCTACTACCTAACTGTGTGATCTTGGCCAGTTTCATCTGTACAATGGGAATAAGAATAGTGCCTAACGTCAGGGGTAAGTTACTTAGTAGAATTAAAATCCATAGAAAGTGTGTAGCACCAAATAAGCTCTGTGTTAGTTTTACTGTTACTGTTTTTTAACTCTAAACCTTGAATTTGAAATTCCCTATTTCTAAGTAATACTTAAAATTCATTAAGCACTTACACGTTTAGTACTGTTTGCTATGCTTTACATGTGCTAACTTGTGAGTATGTTCATTTTACAGATAAGGAGCTGAAGTGTACAGAGATTAAGTCCAAGTCACATGTATCATCTGCAACAGAGCTAAAATATGAATTCAGGACATCTGGCAACTGGAGTATTGCCCTTAATTGTTCACGCTGCCTCTATGTGTGTGTTCACATTCAAATAGCCTCAGTCTCACTTGCCTCACATGGAAAGAGATGACAACTTCCACATATAAATTACTGTGAAGATTAAGAAATTAGATTACAGGGCTGGGCGCAGCAGCTCGCTCCTGCAACCCTAGCACTCTGAGAGGCCAAAGCAGGTGGATTGCCTTGGTTCAAGAGTTTTTGAGACCAGCCTCAGCAAGAGCAAGTCCTGTCTCTACCAAAAATAGAAAAACTAGCCTGGCATTGTGGCAGGCACCTGTAGTCCTAGCTACTCAAGAGTCTAAGACAAGAGGATCACTTGGGCCCAGGAGTTTGATGTTGCTATGAGCTATGACACCACAGCACTCTCCCTGGGAAAAAAGAGTGAGACTCTGTCTTAAAAAAAAAATAGATTACAATCCATTTTTAGCGACAATTTGTAATGTATTAAAGGCATATCTGTCTGATATAATCTAATACTTGTATTTATGTATCTCCAGCATCTAGAATATACCTCACTTGCAATAGTCCTTCAACAAATATTCTTTGTGTATGTTGCTGCCTACCTAGGTTGTCTGTCTGCTGCCTAAGAAGAAACCAATGATCTAAGACAGCAGGGTTTACAGCAAGAAAGAGTTTATTGCACACAACAGGAAGAGTTTCTCAAATCTGCCTTCCTGAGAATTTTGGAGACAGGGTTTTTAAATAATGACATTTAGGCAAAGCAAGTTTCAACATCTTCTCAAGATAGAACAATGAGTCAGTAATGAAAGCCAGAACCAGTCTTGCCAGACTTCCAGCCTAAAGCCCTTTCTACTACATAGAATTGCCAGACAGAAAAACGAGAGGGTAATTATTTAGGTTCACTGCATGGTATCTTTAAATAGAAGCCAAGAACAGAGCTTTAACAGGTTCTTAACCTAGGATTTATGAATGAACCTCAGGAGGCCTCACTTCCCACCTCTGACAGAATTGTATACAGAATCCTATATGCATGTATATGTGTGTGTGTGTGTGTGCTAATGTACATGTTTCCAAGGTCACTAACCTGGCCTGTGGCAGAACCCACATTCCAATCCAGGATCCCTGGTTCAGAGTCCAAAGTTCTTTTTACTACATCACAATTACTTTCTTGTTACTGCAGACCACAAATTTCCATAAATCTGTGGGTGCATATGTGTGTGTGTTCGACACATCTAAATGAACGCTCCAAATTACAGCAGAAAATCTTTAAGTCAAACAAAATATTCTCATTTACCCTAAAAGACCTATGAAGCCCAGTTCATACGTTTGTTGTTTACATAGGTGTTTGTTAATTTGTTTACAATGTCGGTTCCTGCGTATCAAACACACCAGCAGGTCCCAGCCTACTAAATCTAAAGAACTGCACACACATGAAGCTTCTTGGGATTGTTGTCTCATGAATACCAGGATTTGACAGGGAAGAAAGCTGGACGAGAAATTTAAACACACAAACACAAACAAGCCAAGCAAGGCCAGGCCTGCAGAATGTTGAAAAGGCATTTGGGGCTGGGAGGAGGGGGTGGGAACCGTCACATCAAGTGGCAAGCACGTACAATGACACACACAGTGTGAATAGTGTAAATGGTCAGTCAGCTTTTCCAGCCTTTGAACTCCAGTTACCGCTTCCTGCCCTCTCCACTAGGAAATGATTGAACCTTGTAGCTGTCCTACCAAAACTGGAATGTGATTCACATAGCCCCCCCAAAAGTGTTCATTGAGTGCCTCAGCTGTCAGATCCTCAAAACCAAAAAGTGGATTTGCCATTGGTCGGCCTCCTGCAACCTGAGGAGTTTAACCTCAAAATAGTCGTGGAGTTAAAGGGAAACAACTCCAGCTTAAATAAAGACAGAAACCAGCATACATAAACATCTGGGGGCAATATCTTGTTATGACTGACATATGCCACAGTTGGAAACCCGATGTTTCAGACTGCCTGACAGCTGATTCATGAAGACTTGGCATTTGGAGTAAAAGAAGACGTTTGCCTAGACCCAGAGCACGCCGCAAGTCCCGAGAGAGGTTTCAGCACTGAATGCTGCTGTGTCTCAGGGACAGCTCCCCCCAAACAAAGCAGCTCTCCACTTCTCTAATTTTATTTTTCTTCTAACAGAGCAATTATTTTTAAAGGAAGTCGAGGAGGTGGGGGCACCTTGATTTTTAAAACTGGGGGCTCAGATGGCATTGTATACTCCGTCAAACATTTACCTATACTGAGCCAGTGATTTTTAGCGTCTGCCAAAAAGCACCTGGAGAGTTTGTTTGCACACCATTCTTCCGAGTTTTAGATTCACTAGGTCTGGGGTGGGGCTGAAAATTTGCAATTCTAACAAGGTTGGGTGCTGCTGAGCTGCTGCGAGGGCCAGGCCCCACTTTGAGAACAACCGCTGTAAAGAGGCCCTGAGTTTGTGTGTCCCCCCGCAGAGCGCCAAGCGGGCACCCAGATGGAATACAGCCCCGAGGAGTTCTGTGGTGGACCAGGGGTGTGCGGCACTACGGTGTTCTCGCTCTGTGGTTGGGCGAGCGGCAGAAAAAGCCACTCGGTCAAGGAGGACAGACGATACCCTGAGTGGGACTGGAGTTGACAGGCCTGAAGTGAAAAGGAAACTCTGCAGTCGCGCTCGGCTCCGGGCAGGTTCCGGGCAGCTGGGTGACATCCAACTCCCAGCTTCCTTGTCCCGTGAGACCTACAGCTTTTCCTACCGTCCCCACAGAGCAGAACTCCGGGGCACAGGGTGTAAACAAACGTCCCGCAGGCGGAAGCCCGCCTTCGGAGCTCCCCCACCGGCGCGGGCGTGCCCCCAGCCCTGGGGCCACCCGGTCCTCGGTCCCTCGGGTCCCTCGCGCTCCCCGCGCCCAGCAGCCAGCCGGCCACTGGCCAGCTAGCCGGGCCTCGGCCGGGACGCGCCGCCACCGCCGCACACTCGCCCCGACTTCGCGCGGACGCTTCTGCCCCGCGCCCCCGGCCGCTCCCGGGAGGTCAAGGTCGCGGACTCACCCACCGCCGGAGCGCGCCCCCAGCCGCCGGGCTCCACCGGCAGCGCGAGGCCGGGGCGGCCGTAACCGGCGGACAGCAGACAGCAGCCCAGCGCAACCAGCGGCACCATGGCGAGCCGGAGCGCCCAGGGGTTCGGCGGTCCCGGGTCGGCTCGAACTGTCAGGCCCGCGGCGCGGGGAGGAGACGGAAAACCGACGCGGGTGACGCCCAGCCTATCACCGGCAAGGGGGTGCGGCGCGAGTCTGCTCGGCCGACCCACGGCTGTTACTCAGCCAGCGTCGCCCTCTGGGTCTCAGGCTCAGTAACTGGCCTGGGAAGGAATGTTCTTGGGCCAACCCCACACAGATCATCTTTCCTAAACATCCCCGGGCCCTAAATTTAGTAGGGTTCCTCAGCAGGAAGTGATGCAGAGAACTCTCAGGTATCACGATTTGGACAAGACCAGCAGAAATTTGGGAGAGCGCAGGGGATCGCGCGCTGGAGACGCGGGGCCAGCAGCCTCAGCACCGCGTGGGAACTCTGAATGCAAATACCTACCCGGGCCCGCACCAGATCTATTGAATTAGAAACTGGGGCTGGAGCCCAGCAATTAGTGTCTTCACAAGCCTCGATGCTGATGCTTGAGAACCAGGTGTTGGTTTTGTTGTTTTTACAATTGGGTTAGAATATGTCTTAGAATCCTGCTGGGTTCATTCCAGAGATGCGCGGAAATCATTGAGGAGGTTGATTTTACTCTTCCAAGTAATATTTGCAGAGACTTAGGGTGGCAAAGAAGTCCACATCCCCAAACTTCATTGAGTCCTATGTTCTGTGTTCTTCTTAACATTTATTAGAATGCTGACCTCTCATTAAGAAAAATAATTTAAATTTATGAGGCGTGGAACTCCTTTGGAGAAGAAAGTATCTTCCAAAATTACTAACCTTATAGAAGATGTAGAGCGTCTTTGTTTCCCATCAAAGAAACCCCTGTTTTGTATCTTGTGTAATTTAATGGAAGTATGCCTCATAAAAAGGGGCTTTGAAAGGAGAATCAAGGAGCTTCTGTTTCAAGTCCTGCCAGGGCTGTCCAAGTTCTGCCTTAGCTTTGGGGTGATTCCAAAGAGTTGCAAGATCCAAAGTGCATCGCAGTGGTGGATGAAAAGGTCCTGGGAGTTTCTCTGTCTACAAGTTACAGAAGATGGGAGGAAATGGAGCAGGAAAAAGAGAAAAGTGAGCTAGTGAGAGAGAACAACTTTAAGGACAGCAAGATAACGTGCAAGTGTCCAGTCCAAACGTTTTAAAGATAGGAAAAGGATGCACTGCAGAAATAGCTGTTTTCACTTCATTTTTTTCAGCTTCAGAACACTCTGAAAGTACGTGTAGTGAGACTAAGATGGAGGCTAGGACTCACATGACACAGCTGGTCTGGGCCATTTAGTCCTAAGTGACATTTATGTCATGTCTCCCATTCTTGTTGTTTTGTAAATTCAGCTTTAACTGAAAAGAGTGTATCTTGAGTAGTTTAGGACAGTTGATTTAGGAGATTAACTTTTGAATTAGAAATGTTTGGTGTCATGGGTTATGTCAATTATTGTTTATTATGGGTCATGGGTTATGACAATTACTGTTCTTTAAGGTAAGTGTTAATTATTGTTGTTTAAGGCAGAGTTAGTAGTAGTTCTTGCTTTTAACTTTCATGTATGAAATTGGGATTTTTGTAGCTGTTGTGGCTGGTGCCTGTAGTCCTAGCTACTCAGGAGACTGAGGCAAGAGGATTGCTCAAGCCCAAGAGTTTAGGGTTGCTGTGAGTTGCAATGACTCCTTAGCACTGTACCCAGGGTAACAGAGTGAGACTCTGTCTCAAGCAAAAAACTAAAAAGTGTGATTTTGGAAATGGAAGAACAGAACCGTCTCGGAGAGGCTACTCTCACTGTTCTTCTCACTGTTCTCTAGAATTGCTGGCCTTCTGACAAAGTGATAAACCTATTGGCTGACAGTGACAGGTGGCCAGACTCTCTTTGTCCCGTAATAACTTTACTGTCAGTAAATTCTGAAACTGTTTTTCAGTAAGTAATCATAAAACGAGGCATACAGACTGTGAAACCTAAAAGAATTTGCAATCCTAAAAGAATGATACAGTATATTAAAATTAATGGATAGAAACACCGTCCTCCTTTCTACTCACTGTGCTTTCTATGATTTTATTTTATAACTTCTCTTTATGAGGCACAAAACTACGGAGCCCCAACATCTCTGTAGATAAACTTCAAGGCTTGGCAAGTATTTGTAGGTTTCAATGTACCCTGAGCACTTGTATATCATTAGGACTATGCATAGCTGTGCGAGAGAAAACATCTGTAAGGTAAGGGTAGCAGCTTCACACAACAGCCATAGTCCAGTTCATATCCTTGAGATCTTAGACTTTTAGAAATGTTCTTCTTGGGCCTGTTGGTAAAATTGCCTTTGGCCTCAGAAGCTTTTTCCTAACCTTTACAATTAAAAAAATAATAAAAATTTAAAAGGTAAAAAGGCAAACCAGAAAAGTTAGCATATTGACAGATTACTGTGTGAGATAGAATTTAGTGTGAAGAAAAATGATTTGCAACTACTGTGTAAAAATGTAGGAAGCAGTGGTGGCGCTCGTAGCTCAGCGGGTAGGGTGCTAGCCACATACACCAAAGTTGGTGGGTTCAAACCCAGCCCAGGCCAGCTAAAACAACAATGACAACTAGCCACATACTCCGAGGTTGGTGGGTTCAAACCCAGCCCAGGCCAGCTAAAACAACAATGACAACTGCAATAAAAAAGAAGAAGAAAGAAAAATAGCCAGGCATTGTGGGGGGCACGTTTACTCCCAGCTAGTTAGGAGGCTGAGGCAAGAGAATGGCTTAAGGCTCGGCGCCTGTGGCTCAACGGGCTAAGGTGCCAGCCATGTACACCTGAGCTGGCGGGTTCGAATCCAGCCTGGACCGCCAAATAACAATGACGGCTGTAACCAAGAAATGGCCTGGCATTGTGGCAGGTGTCTGTAGCCCCAGCTACTTGGAGGTGGAGGCAAGAGACTTGCTTGAGCCCAGGAAATGGAGGTTGCTGTGAGCTGTGATGTCACAGCACTCTATCTAGGGTGACAGCTTGAGGCTCTGTCTCAAAAAAAAAGAGAGAGAGAGAGAATGGTTTAAATCCAAGAGTTTGAAGTTGTTGTGAGCTGTGATACTACGGCACTCTACCTAGGGTGACAGCTTAAGACTCTGTCTCAAAATAAATAAAATAAAATAAAATAATTTTTAAAAATTTAGAAAGCAAAAATGTTGTTCACTATCTTCCTAGAAATTGCATTTGATCTACCACAGCAACCCTAGATCTGATAGCCTCTAGTATCTTTGTCTCCCCCTTAGTTTAGGTCACCCTAAACCTTCCTATTGTTTTCTTTGTGAAGCAGTTGTTATGGATATTAATGCCAACATGATGTAATTTGACTTCCTTACAATGAGATGAAAATAAATCTTCATAGTTGCCCTTGTATCTCTAATAATAATTGGAAGCCAAAATTTGTGCTTCTCCTGAAGCACGGGCTGAAATCACCAAGTTATGCACAGCAGAGATGATGACTGTCAGAACAATTGCAGCCGGTACTCTCACAATGTTCTGTTTCATGCTTGCAATGACAGAGGTACGCCAAGTATGACAATGTGCCAGTTGTCCTTGCCAGTTGGAAATCTGAGGGAAGAGCATTGCTTGAACTCAGAGGTCTCAGACCAGCCTGAACAATGTAGCAATGCCCATCTCTTAAAAAAAAAAGGGGGGAGGGGAAGTTCCTTCGTACTTTACCTATAAGTTAGTTGGACCTTAAGTTATAAAAATTTACTGAAATCACTGGCTAAATTAAAAATGAATACAATATTACATAGTCTCCAGGACCAAGGCTATCAGGAGAAAAGATTTCCTAAGGAATGATAGTGAAAATAAAATCTTGCATTTTTTTTTTTTTTTTTTTTTTGAGACAGAGCCTCAAGCTGCCACCCTGGATAGAGTGCTGTGGCATCACAGCTCACAGCAACCTCCAATTCCTGGGCTCAAGTGAGTCTCCTGCCTCCACCTCCAAAGTAGCTGGGACTACAGGCACCCTCCATAACGCCTGGCCATTTTTGGTTGCAGCCATCATTGTTGTTTGGCGGGCCCGGGCTGGATTCGAACCCACCAGCTCAGGTGTACGTGGCTGGTGCCTTAGCCCACTGAGCCACAGGCGCCGAGCCAAAAATCTTGCATTTTTGTTTCAAAAGAAAAATTAGCTAAAATACTACTTCTGGAGAGGAAATAACAGAAAAATTGCAAGGGTTGCTGTTCTCGGTATTGTTTACTAGTCATGGGAACTTAGACACACAAATGTAACCTACAGTTTCCTCTTTGGTAAAGTAAAAACCATATCTGCCTTTTTGCTTCTCATTGTGAAATTGAGAGAACATATGAATATTATCTTGCAAATAATGAAACACAAAATAATATATGTTTGTATTTCACAAATGCACACCCTTGCTGGTTACAGAAAGATATCTGCTTTGGTTTGGTTGACTCAGTCACCCCCTCATTTCTCCCAAAAAGAAATTAAATGCTTTTATGCACAACAGTCTATTTTGCACTCTTGTTGACTTAGTTCAACTTAGTTTAGTTGTTTAACAAAACATCATTATAATTCAGGACAAAATTCATTTGCCTTTCTTCAATAAGAAACTTTGATTATATGACATTATTATATTTACTTGTTATTAGAACACTTTGATGGGCATCATTTTGCTTTATCACAATGTTTCAAATAATAAAGTCATTTCTGTAGCCCAACCCACAATCATAAGGCTTCTTTGAGTCCTGGCCAAATGAATGTAATCACTACCGATTCTCTATGGAGGACTCAAAAAAACCCTGCCTTTCCACATTTCTTAAGACTTTTGCTTTTTTATTTTCTCTCTTTTAAAATATAAATTTGTATTTTAAACAAGGTGCTAACTTTTTTAGCCTTACTTTATGCCATGAGACTGGCTATTTTATTTGAAATTCTATAATATACAATTCCTAGCCAGGTTAAGGATACTAAAAAAGACAACAAAATTTCCCATGTAAGATTTTTATTCCAATTTGATTTGCATTCCAGAAAAACATATGAAATGTATCCAGTTCTTTATAAAGAAAAGGTGACAAATTTTTTAATGTGAAATATAAAACATGATAAATTTGCAGATTAAAATCGGGCTAGTAACTTGGAGTAACAAGTTTTTAAATCACCATTTCCACTCTGCATTGAGGATAACCTTCTAGTTAGTGCTTAGCTGTGCTATAACCGCAGGATGGAGCTGATGCTTGAAACAGGCAAACTGCAGAACTCTCCATCTCCACACCAGGAAGTTCTCTATGCTTTCTCATAGTGGCGAACAGCGACCACATCACCAAAAGTAAGAGTCTGAAAGATTCAAAAGATGATTAAGTCTTTTTACAAAGGAACACCAGTAGCTGAATTTTAAAGATTATTTCATGTATGAGCTTATGTAAAAGATGCATTCAGAGCCATTAAATACCACATAGCCTTGGCTTGGCACCACCTATAGTGCAGCGGCTAGGGCACCAACAACATACACCAGAGCTGACAGGTTCAAATCCAGCCCAGGCCTGCCAAACAATGACAGCTACAACCAAAACATAGCTGGGCATTGTGGCAGGCACCTGTAGTCCCAGCTACTTGGGAGGCTGGGGCAAGAAAATCGCTTAAGCCCAAGAGTTTGAGATTGCTGTAAGCTGTGACACCACAGCACTCTACCCAGGGCTACAGCTTGAGACGCTGTCTCAAAAAAAAAAACCTGCAATACTGTATAGCCTCTTCATTTTTTAAAACAAAAAGAAACTCATATTTTTTTATGAATAATATGTATACACAGTTCATTTCTCTAAAATGAGAATGAAGCCAAAACCAAAATTAACAATCTAGATTGAGGTCAAAAGATTTTCTTTAGTCTTAAATTATCAGGGTAATTGAGCAAATTGGTGTGAGGAATGAATTATCTACATTGTTGCCTCAGCTATCTGCTTTGAAAGTGAATGAAGTTTATATAACAGGCTTTCAAATAAGATCCACTTCATAATAGAGATAATTTTTGAGTAGTCTTTAGAAAATTGAATCTTTTGAGCTAATGGCACTTAGAACGCCTTGTTCTAAAATCAATAGGAAGACGTAAATGTACAAATACTTGCATTGCTTTGGCATGTTTTTCCCTATGTGAACCCAGGGGTTAGGTGAGTCAGATGTGGAACGTCAGCTCTGTTACGTCAATGACAAGTTCAACTTGAAGGTGACCATAGTGATACTCAGCAATGAAGTATGTCACACCTTTCCTAGGAGAAGTTTATGAACTTAATTGTCTGACCTATTCATGACACAGTTGAGCTATCTATTTTTCTGTATTCGAGGAAAAAAAAAGAAAATGTAGCTAAAAGTGTAAGGGAGAACTTCAGATTGGATGTGTTAGAAATGAATTTTTTTTTTCAGTAGAGGCAGAGTCTCACTTTATCACCCTCAGTAGAGTGCAGTGGCGTCACATAGCTCACAGCAACCTCCAACTCCTGGGCTTAGATGATTCTCTTGCCTCAGCCTCCCAAGTAGCTGGGAATACAGGCGTCTGTCACAACGCCCAGCTATTTTTTTGTTTTGCCGTTAACCCGGAACTGGGTTTGAACTGGCCACCCTCAGTATGTGGGGCTGGCACCCTCCTCGCTGAGCCACAGGTGCTGCCCAGAAATGGATTCTTTCTTTTGTTGATTATTGAAGAAAAATGTGGGGAAATACCAGTTAGCATGAAAAGAAAACTGTCCCTTTGCTCCCCACCTCACTTCCACAAGAGCCTGAGTATCTCAATCTAGAATAGCTCTGATTGCAATAGTCAAGGAAAAAGAAACAATAGTCAATTTTCTTAAGTAATAACTAAGTCTTGTCTGCAGAATATGTAAAGCAATCTACCTCCCCATGAAAGAATGAATGAGCCTACTTGATTTTGTCAATGTCATTAAAATACCATTAGTCAGTTGCTTAAAATGTGTCTGAGAAAGGCTTGGTCAAGGCATGATACTCCACTTTGTGATATTACTCCATCATTAGAGAAATTGATTGTAAATTATTTGATAATGTTTACCTAGTAATAAACATATATATTTTAAAGGCATCTTATGTATTCAACAAAAAGCCTAGGGAAAAGTAATATTAAAATGGTTCTCTCTGATAAGAAATTACAGGATTTATTTTTGCTATAATTTTTCTAGTATAGTGTAAATTACCTGCACCAAACTTGTATAACTTTCATAAGCCAAAATATGAATGGTTTAAAGTACTTTCACTTATTATACTATCTATGGAATTTTTTTATGATTCAGTAAGCTTAATGTTCAATAGTAGCAATCATCTTTATATAATTTACCAACTATTGCCTTTATATTTAAATTTCATTTGAGTGCTAGACATTCTCAGGTATGCTACAAAAATTCTTCTTTTGACAAAGTTTTGAGTAAATCAATGACTAGTATCTTGTTTCGAAAACTAGAATACCAGCTGGAGCAAGAAAGAGACCCCATCTTTAAAAACAGCTGGGTATTGTGGCAGGTGCCTGTAGTCCCTGCTGTTCAGGAGGCAAGAGGATGCTTGAATTTAAAAGTTTGAGGCTGCTGTGAGCTACAAAGTCAGGGCACTCCATCTATAAAGTGAGAATCTGTCTCAGAAAACAAACAAACAAAAAAAACAAATAAAAAAAGTTACACTAAGAATTTTTCTTTTTTTTTTGCAAGGAAGTTGAACTGAGGAAAACAATTAACTAGGATCTTTTATTTATCCTGTTTTACACATGCTTTTTTTTTTTTTAAATAGAGTCTCAATTTGTTGCCCTCAGTAGAGTGGCATGGCATCATAGGTCACAGCAACTTCAAACTCGGGCTAAAGTGATTGTCTTGCCTCAGCCTCCCAAGTAGCTGGGACTACAGGTGCTTCCCACAATGGCCAGCTATTTTAGGGGTGGGGTCTCACTCTGGCTCAGGCTAGTCTCGAACCTGTGAGCTCAGGCAATCCAGCCGCCTTGGCCTCACAGAGTGCTAGGATTACAGATGTGAGCCACCACACAGAGCCTACACATGCTTTTAAAAGAGGCTTGCTAATGACATGTTGTTAAAGAAGGAGGGGAAAAAAAGAAGAGAAAAAAGAAAGGAGGAAGACAGGGAGAGAGGAAGGGAGGAGAAAGAAAGAAGGAGGGAGAAGGAGGGAGGGGGAGAAGGAAGGAGGGAGAGAAGGAGGGCGTGAGGGGAAGGGGAGGAGGGGAGGGAAGGAGGGAGGAGAAGATGGGGAAAAGGGAAGAAGAGGAGGCAGGGAGCAAGACAGAAGGCGTTAGGAAGGGTTGAAGAGGGGTAAAAAGCAAGAAAGAACGGAGCAATGTCACGACTTACCATAACCATTTTGCCATCCTTAATTTCTCTTACAAGAGTTGTTTCTTTGCCATCCCATTTCTGTACATGAACAAGTTTGTCTCCATCCAGGCTAACAACAGACTGGGACCAACAAGAAAATTCAGGAACAAGTACTAGTCAGATTTCTGATATCGAAAACAACACGACTTTTGACAGAGTTTATAACTGAATAAAATATGACCAACTAGTTCTCCTATGAGTACCATATCTTCTATTACTTCTAGATGTGTTATGTAAATTCTGATAATTCAGAATTTGTTTGAAATGCATATATCTACATGCAAAATTTCTACATTATAAATAAAAATCCTAAACTAGTCCTGACTACTCACTTCTCTGGTTTGAACAAAGCCAGAGGCAAACTGTCTATTTAGTCGATCTGAGACAACCAGAGGAGTTAAACAAAGTGCAATCTTTCTTTGAAACAAACACTACGAAATAGTTTCCGAAAGATGAGTTTGATACGAAATGTGAAACAATGTGTGGAAAGCAACAAGCACAATCACGGTTTGAGCTGGACCAGAAGTCTCCCTTGTTCAGCACATTACATACGCTCGCTAGAATGCCAAGTTGACTTCGGTGTCCTCCCTGAATTGAAATACTGAAAACATTCTCCACTTCCCAACATCTACTGAAGATCTGTATCCTTCATTCCTGCCTGGAACGAAACAGCTTCTCACCTTACAGTTTCTGTCATCTGCGGTGGTTTCATCAAACTCTTCTCCCAGATGGAAACTAATCTCTGTGTTCTTGAAGGTGCTTTGAGTCCTGATCACTACTTTGTCACCTTCCTGACTGATGATCACTGTTGGTTTGATCACATTTCCCACCTGCCTGGTGGCAAAGCCCACACCTGAGGTAGCAAAGAGAAACAGCACAGTCAGCAGCAACTTCCAAAAGAGTCTGCAAAGCAACCATCTGCTTGCTGATCCCAGAACGTGCATTCTAAACCACAAGTTTCATTAGAACACAGTTCGCCCATTAATCATGTGATACAACTACTGAGCTCAAATAATAAGTGGATGCAGAAAAAATAAAAGAGTCACAGAACCTTCAAATTCTCCACAGAATATCAAACACTCCAATATTTAAGCCTGGGCAAAAAAGCAGGCAAATGCCACGTTAAGCCTCTATTCAGCGGGAAATGTGTAGCCTGGCATCTGATTAGGATAATATAATAATCTGTCTTTGTCTCTTGCTGACCTGATGGGTGGAGAAAGGAATCTCCACATATCTGAAGGTGCAGATTAAGAACAGAACAGTGAATCTTCTTGTTACGTACCTAGAGCCTTCATGTACTCATCAAAGTTCTGACTGTCCGTCAGCTTCCAGGTAGCACAGAAAGCCTCCACCATCCTTGCTTTTTCCCCACTTTGGAGACAAGAGCGAAGATCTTCCCGTCTTAAAGCCACAACAGTCCAGAAGACCCTTTGCACCTCAACAGCAGCTCCTGCCTTCTTATTTGGAAGGAGGTCAGGCAAAAGGCCAATGATCTGAATTGTAAACACATCGTCTCACTAATGCCCCTCTTTCCAGGAGGCTGTCAGAGGGAGGGCAGGGCAGGGGGGCTCTGGGGACACCCCAATCCTCTCTGTGATTGGCTCAGGCCACTGGGTTAGCAGAGTAGGTCGAGCTCCTCCCAATCCTCACACTGCAGCCCTTATTTATGCCTGAGAAAGCTCTGCAGGAATTCAATGGTGCTGGAGGCAGGGAACGGAAAAATGAGAGAGAGTCTTTCAGGTTCAGGGAGAAAAAACTTGGCAGAGGAAATCTCAGACTGTGAAGGAAGAAAAAAGATGCATAATAGGACATTCAGATTGATTTCCGTTAATGGCAAAGCTGGTTACAAATGAGAATCGCCTTAAAGAAAGCCACTGAAATGCCAGGCTTTTCAGACAAAGGAGACTGAGCAGTGTATTTTATTTTCTCTCATATTTACAAGGAGAGCAAAACGCAGGCTAGAATATGCCAAACTGGAAGAAGAGGACAGGGAGGAGGGGGCAAAGGCTTCACTGGATGTACTGCCTGAAAGGCTGATCTGACTGTCAATGGGAGGCTGAATAATTTTGGTCCCTTCCCAAGACAAACTGAGTGAACTTAAAGATTCCTTTGTCCTTTCTAAGAATGTGAGAACCAGACTGAGTTGGAGAGGGACCTAAGGAAGAGTATGGTTAGGATTTACTAATGAGGTACACAAATAAAGAGAAGGATGCTTTTTGTCCCCCCTTCTTTAACAGATTGTAGAATCCATGTGGAAAGCTAGACAGAGGATTATTTAGTAAGATTTTAAATGGCCTGCACCGTAGGACCTTTTGATTTCCTAAGGCCACATCTACATAAGTATAGTCCATGTACATGCTGGGAGTTAGATGGGAGGAGGGCAGGAATTAGAGAAGCACTGGGAATCAGAATGGCAAAATACCTGGAGACCTCTGCCTGGAGGATTGATTTAGAGTATTTAAGCACTCTACAATTCGCTTTCACCCAGAGCATCTTCCTGCTCTATTAGTACAGACCACCGATGAAAAGCAGCTCCCCCATCTCTGTGGGGTCACAGCTGGGAAATCTGACTTGGCAATCCCTGCTCTTCTCTCTCCTGTCCCATTTAAACACAGCCCAGTGGCTCTGATGGGCACAGAGTGTTCTGCCCCATCAAACCCAACAAAGCTCAGAAAGCATCCTATGGTAACTGGCAGCTTTGCGATTTGGTGTCGGTATCTCAAAGGTACTTGTTGAACATAAACAATATTCTTTCTGCCAGCCTGGTCTTCCAGTTTTCACTGCATTTGTGAACGGCACCATCACATACTCAGTTGCACAAGCCAGAAGTCGTAGAATCATTTCTAATACTTCACCAGCTAAAGTTGAACTCAGTGTCATGGCCTGTCTATTTTATTTCTTGAATGTTTTTCTAATTTGCCATCTTCACAAGCTCCATTCAGGCAACTACTGGGTTTTACTATTAATAGTCTTATGGCAATAGCCACCTATCAGCACTGCCTGCAGCCACTCCAGATTTCCAAGCCTTCAACTATGCAGAGCCCCGAGGGATTTTTCCAAATGCATATCTGCATCTCCCTAGTGACTAATGAAGCTGAGCAGCTTTTCCTGTGCCTCTCTGCCATTTTTTATTTCTGTAAGAGTATGGCTTCCTTTATTTATTTATTTATTTATTTATTTATTTATTTATTTATTTATTTATTTTCATTGTTGGGGATTCATTGAGGGTGCAAGGAACCATGTTACACTGGTTGCATTTGTTAGGAAAAGACCCTCTTACAATCGTGTTTTGCCCCCAAAAGGTGTGGCACACACCAAGACCCCAAGACCCCACACCCCTTACTCCTTCCCTCTCTCTGCTCTTCCTTTCCCCACCCCTCCCTCATTCTTGTTCTCCCTTTGTTTTGAGAAAACTTCATGCTTTTACATCCATGAAAAGGGGCCCAGAATGATTATGTTCTGCTGGTGAATAAAATGTAAAATTTCAATGACTAAGCTCTTGGGTAAGATAATACTTCCTGATTACTTCCAGTTTTTATAAATTTTTCTTCCTCTGTGTTTTCTAGGCAGAACATATTTACCTGACATTCAGATAACACTGAATGAATAAATGAAGGCACGACCAACTACCTTTAAAAAATTTTAAAATTCATTTATTTATTCAATGTATTTATTTTTAATTAACAAAATTATATATATTTAAGGGGTATAATGTGATGTTTTGGTATATGTACACATTTTAGAATAATTAAATTTAGTGAATTAACATATCTATTACCTCATATACTTATTAATACTTTTTTGTACATTTAAATACATTCAATGTATTTTAAAGTAGAATTATCATATGATCCAGCAATTCCCTTTTTGGATATGTATCCAAAGGAAATCAAATCAGTACATCAAAGATATACCTGCACTCCTAGTTCATTGTAGAACTATTCACAATAGCCAACATGTGGAATCTACCCAAAAGTTCACCAGTGGATGAACATTTAAAATCTATTCTTTTAGCAATTTTCAAGCATACTCTGCATTATTATTAGCTATAGTCACCATGCAGTACAATTGATCTCCAGAATTCAGTCCTCCTGTTTAACTGTAAAACTATGTATTCTTCAACTGTCTTCCTATCCCCATTTGCACACCCCAACCCTGGTAACCACCATTCTACTCTCTCAGTTCAATTTTTTTTTTTTTTATTCTACAGATAAATGAGATCACGTAGTACCTTGCTTTGTGAGTCTGACTTATTTCATTTTACTTAATAATGTCTTCTAGGCTCATCCAAGATAGCATTTCCTTCTTTTGAAAAACTGAATATTATTTCATTGCACATATATACATTATTGTGTTTTCTTTATTCATTCATCTGCTAGTGAACATTTGGGTTGATTCCATGTGTTGGCTATTGCGAATAGTGTTACAATGAACACGGGAGTGCAGTTATATCTTTGATGTACTGATTTTGTTTCCTTTGGTATATACAAAAGGGAAATTGCTGGATCATATGATAGTTGTACTTTTAATGTTTTGAGAAACCTTGATGCTGTTTTCTGTACTAGTTTACATTCTTACCAACAGCATAGGAGGTTGCTTTTTCTCTACATTGTCTCCAACACTTATCTTTCATCTTTTTTGATAAAAGCCATTCTAATAGGGGGAGGTAACATCTCATTGTGCTTTTTATTTCCATTTCCCTCATGATTAGTGACACTGAGCATTTTTTCACATACCTGTTGGCCATTGGTAAATCTTTTTTTGAGAAATGTCTGTTCAGGTCCTTAGCCCATTTTTAAATTGGGTTATTTGTTTTCTTGCTCTGAGTTGTTTGAACTCCTAGTATATTCCTGCTATTAACTCCCTGTCATATGCATGGTTTGCAAATATGTCTCCCATTCTGCAGGCTGTGTCTTTCCTCTATTGATTGCTTTGTGAAAGCTTTTTAGTTTGATGTTGTTCCATTGGTCCATTTTTACTTTTGTTGCCTTTGCCTTTTTTTAAGGTTACAGCCAAAGAGTCTTTGTCAAGACCAAGGTCAGATGCCTTTTTTCTGATAACAACTACCTTTTATAAAAGGTCCAGTTAAGGTACCTGGTATATGTACACATTTTAGAATAATTAAATTTAAGGTACCAGTACACATATAATGGGTTGCAAGAGAAGCTCAGAAACACATATACATATCTATTTTGTTATCGGCATCTGGTTGTCATTACATATTTCATAGTGTATGTAGGTAGAGTTGAGATTTTAAGGAACAAATGTTTTTTCAAACTTTTTCTCCATTTTCATTCCCACTTTTCCTTCCAAATGTTTTCCCTAGGTAAGATTATTATAGCAGCCTCTGGGCTGTCTACCAATATGTCAGAGCTTCATTGTGGTAATGGACAACATCACCAAAAATCTGCTCAGGGCTTTAATTCCCTTTTACCTTATGAAAGGTCCCTCTGGGGCGTTTTTGACTCTTACTTTTCCCCACACTCTTGAGCCTGCTTGCTCTCCCGGCATTCCTTTACCTCTGCAGAATGGAGCCAGGTCTTGGCTTTCTGGCTAGCCCTTTCGAGTAATGCTTTTATTCTGTCTGGAGTTTTCTTTGGCCTTTTCTGTGCCACCATCCTTGGGTGTTGATTTTGTACCTCTCTTGTCTCTGTGTTTTGATAGCTAGAACGACCTTTCTCTAGGCTCAGTACTAAGCACCAGAGCCTGACACTGAACACACCTGCCTCCTACCGTACAGGCTCTGGGTGATCCGGGGAGAGAGAATAGTGTGTGTATGTGGGGGGCGGGGGAGGGGGGCGATAAACACACTGTCTTGTTGCTTCTCCAGTTTTCCCTCCAGGCTCTCCTCCCAGGAACTGGAACTTCTCGGGGGATATGCTAAGGATTCCAGAATCTCAAAGATAAGTTTCTTCAGTTTCTAGTCTCAGCTAGAATCCAAGAAACTTTCTTTAAAAGATGAAATAAATGTGGGATTATCGTGTCTTTCCTCTACTTTTTTTTTTTTGCAGTTTTTGGCCTGGGCCAGGTTTGAACCTGCCACCTCTGGCATATGGGGCCTGCACCCTACTCCTTTGAGCCACAGGCACTGCCCTTTCCCTCCACTTTTTAAAGTAGAAGACTTTACTGACATTTTATGTTTTTAAGTTTCTGGAGATAGTTTAAAAAGGTGAACTTCTTACTCACCCTTTGCAGTAGGCAGAGATACTTTCTTCTATTCATTAATTCATCAGATGTTTTTGATCGCATAGGGCACTGGTTCTCAACCTTCTTCAACCTTCCTGCAACCCTTTAGTACAGTTCCTCATGTTCTGGTGACCCTCCAACATGAGGAACTGTACCAAAGGGTTATGGCATTAGGAAGGTTGAGAACCACTGGCATAAGGTCTTGTAGGCATTGTTCTAGGGACCAAAATAGGGTGAACATAGGAAAAATAAGCAAACAACCCTGTGCTCTCAGAGAATTTAAATTCTTGTGAGACAGACAAAAACCAATAAATACACATATAAACTGACAAGTATTAATTGTTGCTCCGAAGAATAAGGCAAAGTGATAGCCTAGAAAGTGGTTACCTGTGTATTTGCATGGGTGTGCATGCTGCCACATAGGGTAGTAAGACAAGGAATTCTTTATAAGATGACATTACCGTAGAGATCTGAAATAGGTGAGGGATGTGCTAATGGCTGAGGAGGAATGTCCTTGGGAGAAGGAACAGCCAGGGCAAAGACTTGACGAGAATGTGTCTGAAGTAGAGCCAGGAGACTAGTGTGGCTGGACCTGGCAAGCAAGGGGGAAAGTGTTAGGACAGGGGAGAGGGGTTGCAGGGTCAGACTGCCTGGGTCCTGAGACCCCAGGATACCTCACATCATTTGTTTCATGGGATTTATGTGACTTTGGCATTCAAATGATAGAAACATTTGTTTACTGCCAGAGCATTTCAACCTCATTGTACCCAATTAGAGTCACCTGGGAAGCTATTAGACATAAAAAGCTATGGGCTCCACTCCAGGTTTAAATAAAAATCTCTAGTGGACTTGGGAATCCACAAATTTAACAAGTTTCTCAAGTGGAGTCTTAGGAATAGACATCAGCACTGCTCTATAGACTATGTTTGGGAACCACTGAAGATGATGCGAGTTTAAAAATCACATTTTGAGGATATTGGCCTTAAATGGAAGCCTTCGCAGGAAATACAAAGGTGTCTGTTATCTACACTTTTGGATAATTGCTGCACTGATTTAAGTGGGGTGGAGGTCAGTATGGTGGAAGAGATGCTTTCTACTATTCATTAACAGAAGAAAGTATCTATTTTGTGGCTCAGAAGGGCACTGGGCGAAGAAGCTAGACTAGAAATTCTAGTTGCAAACTTTTGAGTTAAGCTTGAGATTTAACAGCCTGTTTCCAGGATATCCTGAGTGCAACAAAGTATCACATATTTCTGTAAACTGGAGGATTAACCATCTTCATGGTTTTACTCTGGGCCTTCAGGAGGCCCTGGCTAAGGAGCCTGCTGACAATAAGATATTATGTTTGCCATCACTCTTTCTCATCCATGGGTGGAAACAAAGCAACATATAATCTAGTTTAACCAAAGACAATGAAACAGAGGAAGTGAATTATACTTCCTGTAGTGGGTTGAATGGTGGTCCCCCAAAAGACATCCCTATGCCCTCAAACCTAGAACCTATGAGTATAAACTTATTTAGATAAAGCCATCCTTATAGATGAAATTCAGTTAAGGATCTTGAGATAAGATCCCCTAGGTTATCTGGGTGGACCCTAAATCCCGTGACAAATGTGCTTATAAGATACAGAAGAGGGGATGACACAGATAAGGCGGAGAGACAGTGAGGACAGAGACAGAGATTGGGGTCACGTACCTGCAGATCCTGGAGTCATGTACCTGCAATACTTGGGTCCCCCCAAAGCTGGCAGAGACAAGGAAAGATTCCCTAGACCCTTCGGAGAAGGGTGGCTCTGCTGGCACCTTTTAATTGCAGACTCCCAGCCTCCAGAATTATAAGAGAATAAATTTCTGTTGTCTTAAGCACCAATTTTTTTACGTAACTTGGTATGGCAGTCACAAGAAATGAATATGTTTTCCTAAACCCTGTAATGTTAGCCTTATGGTATTTACCCTTTCCCCATCTCAATCTTCACACAATTGTAGTCATACTCTTTTTTCTTTTTGTCTTGAGCAATAGACATTGCTTTATGTAAAATCTGAATTTGTAATGTCTTCGTACAAAGAATTCTTTGTGCTCCTTTCTTAGGATTTTCTTTTTAGCTTTATTTTGTACAAAAAAATGCTTAAATTCACCTTTTCTAGTTTCCCTAGAAGCTTTGCACAGAGGATGATGTCTCTCATAAAGCCTTGAAGAAAGGGACTGTGTATACAGGAAGCAGTTCTTTAGTCCCCAGCATTAGGAGCTCTGGTAGTTTTCTGAAGCCCCCTAGCTTTCCCTGAAATGTTGTCACGTTATCAATGCATGGACAGAAGCTGCTGCAGAAATACAGATGATGACAGTGTTTGGACTTGTTTGGGCCCCTGTTTGGTTTCGACCAGCACATACCACTGTCCTAACTCCTCAGATTGTCTTTCGAGGTAGTCATGTTTGGGGTCCAGTCATTCTTCTAATTTTCCATACTTCTGTCCCATAGCCGCCCCCCACCATGTGTGCTGTGGCTCCTATTGTGTCTCATATCTAGATTGCCCCTCCCCTCCTGTCTACTCTCTAGAATTCTGCTCATCTTTAAAAGCCCACTGCAAATGTCATTTTCCCCAGAGAGACTATTTTGACTCCCCTAGGCTCCCGTAATCTCCTCTTGCTCTGGACTAACTCACAGACTCTGCAAACTGCTTTGGCATTGATGGAGTCCCTTGGGTTGTCAATTCCCTTCTCATTAAAAATAGGCTGAAACCTACAGGACAGAGGTATGTCTTGCCTTTTTTACTTCTGTACCATCTACTGTCCCTGCTTTAGTAAGAGTTCCTCCTGTGGGCTAAGCCAACACTGGCAATGACTTTTTTCTTTCTTGCTTGGAAAAGGGCTTATCATAAGGACAGATGACAGCCCCACTTTCTATAGTAGTTGGATCCCAAACCTTTATGCTGTTCTGAGAATGCCTAACTGTTCTTCATGGACAGTTAAAGCGTGCTTAATTTGCATTAACACTAAATAGTATCTCAGATTTATGGGCATTCAGGAAGGCAGCCAGCTACAAGGTAGATGGGATAACTGGCAGTGGCAGCTGTCCACCACAGCCTGGGCCAGCAGCTGCCCCATGGCCTAGACTTCTCTTACCTCTCTATCTGCTGGTGTGAGTGTTGTGGGTGCACCTGCAATGGCCAGGGAAAAAGAAAACATTAAGATATTGATTGTCCTTGTCCTGAAGGGCCTCACTATGTTGTCAGGCCTGACCTAAAGATTCAGGCTGATCACCCCTAGGAGCATCCCCTCCTTGAAGAAGAGTGCATGCAACCTATTAGGTATGTGTGGTTGGTGTCACAGCATGGGGCCTGGGTAACATCATGGCCAAGAGCCTGGGTGGTGGAGTCGAGGAACTGAGTTTTATTCAACACCCCATTCCTCACCAGCTAATTGGCTTCCTTAATCTGGATGCTCCTCATCTGTACAGTATAGAAATACGATATCTGCATCCAAAACTGATGAGGGATAAATGAGATCATGGATTTAAAGCATTTAAAAGAAATCTGATTGATGACTAGCATTCAATGAATGGCCACATCAAAATCACCATGTTCTTACTTCATAGCATCTTGGCCTGGACCTCTTCCCACTCCCATCACCTAGCCCCTTGTACATTTTGTCTGCCACCTTCTCTAACTCCACCTGCTCCATGCTCTGTTGCTCAGAGTCACAACCCTGTTCTTACCTTTCATAACTGCATGCTCTTGTTCTTACTTCCTGGACTTTCTTTCGGTTGACATTATCTTGGTGACCTCTGCTTTTCTTCTGTCCAGAGACCAGTCATCAAAAGGCAAATGAGATCCCTTTCTTCCATTCCTTAAAAGAGACATTTCCATGAGTCTGTTCTTGCCAAGAGTCTTGCCCATCGTGAGAAGGGTGCATCCACCCACCTTTTAAGGAGAGTTTCAGCTTAGCAGGGTTTGGATTCCTTGTCAGTATTCAGCCACACCATCTCAAAGCATTCTGAGAAAGGGAACAATTTTGGTCCATTCTGCCCTAAAAAAATTATAGCTTAATACAATTTTTTAAAGAGTGTGTGAGCCAGTGATAAAAGTTCTAATCTCTGCAAAGCATGAGGAGAAGTGTTAATACAGCTTGGGAAAACACCAACACATCCTCAATTTCCTGGCATGATCCTGTCCCTCCTCAGCTCAGAGCTTATCTCACAAAGGCAGCGGACGCTAGAGTGACACTTTTTAGACCAAGAAATGGAAGATATTTTTTCTTTGCCTGCAGTTTCCTTTTAGTGTTTTGGGGAAAGAACTTGGATTCTCAGAGGGAAAAAATTGTGTTGATTAGAATAGCTCCTATTTACCTGCTTGCATTTGTTGCAGTTTTGCTAGTCATTGGTTTTCTAAGGACATCCTATGGGAGGTTAATTTTGAGACAGAAAAGAAAAACACTTGAAAAGATCTTCCTCGAAGGAAATTGCAGTATGTAGCTGATGAGCTGGACTCTTCGGTACTCAGTCCTCGTAGTCATTGTCTCTTTGTGATTTCTATTAGGATGTGCAGCCTACGGAAGCCTGTGTGTGTTCATGAAGAGCAGGGTAAAGTCTTCTTTGCCCTGGAAGACTTTCTTTTAAGAGATTTCATGCTTTCCTGAGAACTACTCCAAATCTATATAATTTGTTGTCCATTCAGTTCACATATTTCATACTTTTACTAGATGGTATATAATAAGTAATATTGAAGATAATATTTTTATAAATATTAATTTTTATAAATATTAAGCTGATGCCTTTAATTTTTACCCTTTAAAACTTAGACCATTGAAGCTGTGTGTAGCATTCAGGGATGTCTTAGCACTTAACTTGCTCAATCAGCTAAACCCTGCCTTTCCTCAAACACAGAAAATTCTTAGGCTGTATCTCTTTGGGGTTTGCTTCTCACTGCTATTCTCTTGATCTGAAATCCATATCATGTATATTTTGAATACATTTATTCTAGTATCAATGCTTATTAACTTACCATACCATTGTGCCTTTACCTCTGCATTAGATGTGCTGGGTGAATTCTTCAATGTTATCTTTAAATTCACTGTATTTACTTTAGAGTTTATGCTGTCTCTTTTTATTTATTTTTTAAACTTAAAAAAAATATGGTTTGGTATTTGTTGAGGGTACAAAGAAGTAGGTCACACTGATTGTATTTGTTAGGTAAAGTCCTACTTATAGTTGTGTCCCTCCCCTAAAAGGGGTGCGATACACCATGAAACCCCATCTATCTCCCTCCTCCCCTTTCCCCACTTGCTCATTCCCCTACCCCCATCCCCGTATTAACTCTTCTACTGCCTTCATATTAGAATTGAGTACTTTGGATTCTTGCTTCTCCACAAGAATGGAGATGCCCTTTATTTTATTCTCTTGCCTGATCATATTGGCTAGAACTTCCAGTACTATGTTGACTAGTAATGGCAATATAGGACAATCTTGTGTGGTTCCAGTTGTAACTGGAAAGGCTTTCAGTTTTACTACATTTAGTATAATATTAGTTGTGGGTTTCTCTTAGATGGCTTTTATCAGGTTAAGAAATGTGCCACCTATGCCTATATTCTTAAGTGTTCTCATTAGAAAAGGATGCTGGATTTTGTCGAATACTTTTTCTGCATCTATTGAAAGGATCATATGTTCTTTATTTTTGCTTCTGTTGATATGGTGAATTATGTTTATGAACTTGCATGTTAAACCAGCCTTGTATCACTGGGATGAAACCAACTTGATAGTGATGAATGATTTTTTTCATGTGTAGCTGTAACCTATTGGCTAGGACCTTATTGAGAATTTTTACATCAATATTCATTAGTGAAATTGGTCTAAAGTTCTCCTTTTTTTTTTTTTTTTTACAAGTGAACAGTTTATTAAGAATTAAACAAAGGTATGATGTGATACAGTACAAGCAAGACACTCAAGATAGGTATAATAGTACTACTTACACAAAAACTTGAATTTCACCTCAAAAAATAAATCACAAGACAAAAGAGAAAACAATTTCACTGTTATAAGATAAGATATTTATGCAAATTATTAACTCTGCCCCCCGAAGCCCAACCTCCCAACAAACAAAAAACTATCTG
>CAUYON010016882.1:0-34889 GCA_963573935.1 Arctocebus calabarensis
CACGCTGTCTCCCTGTGTCCCCAAAGGGAAGTTTCTGGGCAGATCCCACCTGGCAGAGATGCCTGAAGTCCTCTCTCCCCAGTCTCACTGTGCCCAGCCGCAAGGAAGCTGTTACTCGTCCGCCATCTTGCTCCGCCCCCCTGCTAGTCTTTTTTTAAAGCACTCTGAGGCATGACTACTTCTCAGTTATAATAAAAAGCATCCTATAAAATTGTAAAGCTGCTAATTAAACAAAAATAATTATGACTCTTAAAATTTTAAAAATTGCATTCAGTTCAGAAAATTAAAAACAAAACCCACACGAAAGATATGCCAACAGGTCTGGTAAAAATGGCAGCAAGTAATGCCTCTTGTGGTCCAATAGCCCAGGTGCTTTCAGGCCAAGGGCTGTTGTCTCACACCAACAGTGGGAACACAGTACCTGCCAGTCCCACAGGTCAAATCCCAAGGTGTGGCTAACCACAGGAGGAGGGGCTGGCACTTTCCAGGCCCTGTCACTTGGAAAATAAAGCCTGTGATCATTGTGCAGAAGCAGAGTCAGCCTCGAAGTATCCCTGATATAGTCCAGGAAAGTGAAACCACTTGAAACCCTTAGCAAGAACTTGTGTTCTCTCAGAGGAGAGGATATGGGAGAGACCAGTGAGGTACTCTAGGGTCATGGAATTTTAAAACTAATCTGGGTTGTAAATCTGGATAGAGTAGGCGCCAGTAGCAAGGTCTGTGGGCCTTTAACTACAGACATTCAACACCTGTGGGATGAGTCAAACTGTTGTCAGGCCTCAGTATTTTAAGCAGGTGGCATCAATTAAACCACCATGTGTATCATGTAGGCCTTTAGCTGTCCAGCCGAGCATTGCGGGGTTCTGATGTTGATGGAATAATAATATTCAGGTTAACTGTCATGCTGATTACATTATGGGAGTTGTTCATGTAGGTGACCATTGTGTGACCCCAAAGAACCGAGCACTTAGTGGTTCCTGCAGCACCCTTACCTGGCAAGTTGGGTGAAATGGGGCTAATTAAAGCATCAGGCCCAACTGCCTCTTATAATGTGGGATTTTTCTGTCAGAAGATTCAGTGGAGACAGGAGGTCACTGTGAGGACTATTTGTGAGGGTTGTAGAAGGGATGGACTGCGAGTGTTTCACTGTTGGGGAATCAATTCTTCTTTGAAGTGGTTTTCATGCTATTACAATAGGAACGCTGTGAGAAAGTCAGAGAGTAACTCAGAACCCTTTAGTTAGAGTCCAACTGGTTCTTCAGCTGGCTGCTGCAGCACCCACACCGCCAAGGAGGAGGTGGCAGGTACGCACCAATGTCCTGCATCAATTCTCCCTCTCCGAGTAGAAACTCTAGCTGCTGTTAGGGAAAAAGGGCGAAGACTCAATCTAACTGCTTCCTGCTGAATCAGGCAATAATAGAAGGGGGCAGTTAGGGTTTCTCCGGGAGTGGGGGGAGAGTGATACAGGTGTTCATGGACTGAAACCATTTTTATTGCATGTGGCTTGATGACATTTCTGGGAAACATAAATCTGATTAGTATAATCAGTAATAGGCAAAGGTAGAACAGCGTCAGGTCAGACGCACTTATTCAGTGATAAAAGGTGAGGTTATTTTAAAAGTTTGTTTTTATTATGATAAATCTAACACTTCTTTTTTATAAATAAAACAAAACAAACTTGGAAAGTCTAAGAAAAAAAAAAAACCACCAACAAAAAATTAAGCCAAACTGAGTCCCTCTATAGCAAGGTAGCAGATAAAGTGAAGGAAAAATTCTTTAGTGATCTCATCATTTGAGGAACTTTTGAACTTCTGAAGGGTATTTATAAATTACTTTATTTATGGAAAAGTGGTCAAAGTTTTAAATAGCTTTCCTGCTTTTTATAATTTTTAAACTTTATTTTGATTAGAAACATTATCCTTGGTTAAAGAAAGATTATTTATTTATAGGATGTCTTTATTAGTTGTATGTGTATATTACACAAGTAGTTGTATGTGTATATCATACAACTTGTTGCATCTGTATATTATACAGACATACTATATGTTTATGTATGTATACTGAACAATGTGGTGTTTGTAATATATGTTACATACTAAAGTAGAATTTAGTCTGTTATTGGATTCACCTGGTATAATTCACTTGCGATAATTTTTACCAGAGTTCCAAATTATCCTAATAAGATTTTGAAATAATTGAAGCATTGCTTTCTTTCAAATCCTTGATTTTATCCACAAAAGTGATTTTCCTAACGTTGAAATATACAACCAAAAGACAGTTTTATTTTAAAGTAAGATTTTGCTGACTCTTAAATCACTGCCATGCAGCTTAGTCTCATTACTCAGTGACGACTAGCTCACTGCTGGAGTCAGCTGCTGTTCACCAACCTGTCCTGGCTGCCAGGCTGTGCAACTTTAAAGTTAAAATGAGATGATGGAGGCCTCAGAGAGACTGTAAGGTTATAACTAGATCACATCCAAGCTGCCAGATGGTTTGGACAGGTGATCAAACCACAGGTCATTGCCTGAAAAAGTCAGGCGAATTGGGTTAACAAAGGACTGTTTTCTGAAATTAGATTCTTTAATTAGTTTGGAAAATCTAGTTAGAAAATGAAGGTATCCTTTGAGGCAATGATAGAGTAACCTGCAAATGGCAGCTATTTACTGTTCTGGCCATTTGGAATACAGGAGGCTTAGTTCATTGCTCTCAGTTTGATTCAGCCTTGCTCATATATTCGGTAACAGCCATGCAAGGCTTCATCCTCAACTCCAAAGCCAATTATGTAGAATAAACAATAATTTCAATAGTCTTACCACTATTAAAGTAAGACTCTTCATTTTCTTAATGATGACACAAACATGACGGTTGTAATGTAACCTTCCCTACATGATATAGTTAAATGAAGATTTATAACCAATTTATATTTAATCTTTAGACAACATCCATTTAGCACCACCAAATAGCAGAAACTGAGAACCATTCAGTTTTAAAATCCCGACACTGTAAAAATAATTATCAACCTGCATGTCATTTTAATGAGCCTGGAAGAACATTCCTCATTATATTGTCACAGAGATTAAGTTATTTTAAGGTCAGTTGATTGTGATTTCAATTTCTGCAAATGGAAAGACTTTCTTATACCACAATGTTAGTTTCAAGGCTAGTCACTTGATGCCTCCATGTAATATTTACCATTTTTGTTCATTGGAAGGATGCAATAAGATGTTGCATTCACCCTCCCCCCCAAATCTAAACTCTAGGAAGAGAGATAAAAATATCCATGGGATAGTGTGGGTTGGGAAGTAGTTTAGATGTTCTGAGGAAAAAAATGGGAATTTAGGGGTGGAGGGTTTACGGTTGATGGAGAAATTAATTAAGACTCTCTGGAGGAAGTGGTACATCTGGGCTCCAAAAGATGGGTGTAGCACATGCCAGAAAATTAGGGCAGGTAGCAATAAGGAAAAATTATGAAGATTTAGATGTTATTAGCAGAGATAAATAGGATGGAACAAAGATGAATATTTATTGAGAGACAGCCCCAAACTAGACTCTTAACATTCTTTTCTTTTCTTAAAATAAGATAATAAAGTACAGTTTACCAAAGGTGAAATCATGACTGTTAAGTAAATATAAAATGAACACATTTCAAGCGCAGACTTCTGGAAGCACATGTCATTCCCAACATTACCAACCTTGATTAAGAGAAGAAAATAATTTTATTTTTTCTTCCCCCAGCACGATGACTTCACCATGCATTTCTAACTAACCACTATAGACAAATAATTCTTCTTATATTTTAAGAGGTAATAAGGTAATAGAGATTGTATGAATCTCGGTTACTACCAAAGGTGTTTTGAAACCAATACTAGAAAAGATGAGGTTTAGTAACCTTTTTTTTTTTTTTGTCTAATCATTTGGTACAGGCCAAATAAGATACTTGAAGCATCAGAATTTCTAAGATGTTTATTTAATTGTGGTAGTGAAGATATAAGTGTTTGCCTTAAAGAAAACATTTATTCAAAGTGAATTATTCTGGTTACTGTAGCTGAAATCAAAGGCAGGACACTGGGCACAGAGGCTCAGACTGGCTGGTTCTCTGCGAACGCCCTTCCTCCTGGGCTCGACCTTAACAAGATTCCCTAATGCTTAGACTGTTTAAAATGAGGACATTTAAAACTATCTTTCTAAATAACAAGAAAAATATCATTTCTGTAAAAGTAAATATGAAATTCTGTTGATTCTTGGGTCAAGCCATGGATTATCATTTCTTGGTACCACATCCAATTTGTAGAATCAGCGCTAACCCTTAAAAATGAGATTTAATTTCCCTGTTGATAATTGCTGTACCTGCACATTCTTGCTGAATGCCAGTGCTGTAAAACACTAATGGAAATTTCCATAAACCTTTAGCACTGATTGAAGGAGGGACGTGGGGTGGTTCAGTGGGAGCTGAAACTGTTGTCGTGATTGCTGGCGATGGTCCATAATTGCCAACCTGTGTTTAAGTGCCCCTTTTTGACAGCCTGGAATCAATCCCCTACAGTAGTTAGTAAAAACCACCACCTGAGTCAAGGTTATTATGATGTGGTTAAAGAGAAAAGTCTGTGCTTTGTAATCAGAAAAACTTATATTCAAACCTCTGATTACCCTTGTTGCTATCTTGGAGACATACCCTGCTTCTGAGCCTCAATTTCCTTTCTTATAAGATGACAGTGATGATACCTGTCTTTCAAGGAAGAATGGACACTAATTTAACAAGTATTCCATTAAAATGACATTTGGTAATCTATTTTGAATCCTCCATTTTAACAACCACACAATAAAAACAAAAACAAAAACAAAAACCTGCTTTTATTTAGGAAATACTGAAATTTTAAATCATATTAGCCAGCTTGAAAATTGTATCTATTAGACTGGATTCATATCAATGTTTACTATTTTCATCCCTAGGTTTTTTACAATCCACCTATATTTCTTGCATCATAACCAAAATGGGATTCACAGAAAGAAATATGATTCTAGTAAACCTTAAATCAATTTAAGGACTTTACATCATGGTTCATGTTCCACAATATTATTAAATATTTAATTGTAAATAATTTGGCTGGGTGTAAAGTGATTTTAAAAAGAATTATTTAAGGTAGTGCCCTTAGCTCAGTGGGTAGGGTGTTGGCCACATACTCCCAGGCTGGTAGGTGTGAACCCAGTCCAGCCCAGCTAAAACAACAATGAGAACTGCAACAACAACTACAAACAACAGCTGAGTGTTGTGTTGGGTGCCTGTAGTCCCAGCCATTTGGGAGGCTGAGGCAAGAGAATCGCTTAAGCCCAAGAGTTTGAAGTTCCTGTGAGCTGTGATGCCATGGTACTGTACCCAGGGTGACAGCTGGAGACTCTGTCTTAAAAAAGAAAAAAAAAAAAGAATTATTTCAGACCTATACTTCAGATATTTCTAAAATTTAGAGTAGGTTAACTATGGAAATACTGTGTAAAAATCAACATTTATAAGAAAACTCAAGTTACTCACACAGACTCTTATAGCTAAGAAAACTTGTAAGAGTTTGTGGTAATAACTTGAGTTCTATTTTTTAAATTTTGGATTAACATAAGGGTACATGTGATTGGGTTAGTTGTTTGCATTTGCTAGGTAGCATTGTAGTTGAGTCCTTCACCCAGGAGGTGTGCCATTTACCTGTACATTGTACCCTTTAGTGGGAGCTTACCGAGGTCCCTCCCTGCTACTTGACTCTAACTGTGTTTTTCTTTATGTGGGCCTGTAGTTGTTTAACTGTGACAAGACAAGGCTAGGGTTTGATATAGACGTTTCAGCTGCAAAGTAATGCTGACTCTTTAAGTCAAAGTGTACATGTTCTGAGCTATAGAGCTTTCATTGTAAAGAAATTCGACCAAATTATCTGGACCATCAGTAATGTTGTCCATCTGAATTTATTATTTATTTATTTATTTATTTATTTAATCATAGCTGCATACATTAGTGTAATCAAGGGGTACAATGTGCTAGCTTCATATACAATCTGAAATGTTTTCATCAAACTGTTTAACATACCCTTCATGGCATTTTCTTAGTTATTGTATGAAGACATTTGTATTCTGCATTTAGTAAGTTGCCCCTGTACCCTTCCAAGATGCACCATAGGTGTGGCCCCACCAATTACCCTCCTTCCACCCCAACTTCCCCTCTCCCCTCCCTTCCCATATTCTTGTGCTATAGTTGGGTTATAGCCTTCATATGAAAGCTATAAATTAGCTTCATAGTAGGGCTGAGTACATTGGATACTTTTTCTTCCATTCTGAAGATACTTTGCTAAGAAGAGTATGTTCCAGCTCCATCCATGTAAACATGAAAGAGATAAAGTCTCCATCTTTCTTTAAGGCTGCATAGTATTCCATGGTATACATGTACCACAATTTATTAATTTATTCATGTGTTGATGGGCACTTAGGCTTCTTCCATGACTTAGCAATTATGAATTGGGCTGCAATAAACATTCTGGTGCAGATGTCTTTGTTATAATGTGATTTTTGGTCTTCTGGGTATATACCTAGAAAAGGAATTATAGGATAGAATGGCAGATCTATTTTTAGATCTCTAAGTACTCTCCAAACCTCCTTCCAAAAGGACTGTATTAGTGTGCATTCCCACCAGCAGTGTAGAAGTGTTCCTTTTTCTTTTTACTTTCTTTCTTTCTTTTTTTTTTTGAGACAGAGCCTCAAGCTGTCACCCTGGAATAGAGTGCTGTGGCACCACAGCTCACAGCAACCTCCAATTCCTGGGCTCAAGCGAGTCTCTTCCTTCTGCCTCCCAAGTAGCTGGGACTACAAGCACCTGCCACAACGCCCGGCCATTTTTTGGTTGCAGCCATCATAGTTGTTTGGCGGGCCCAGGCTGGATTCGAACCCGCCAGCTCAAATGTACGTGGCTGGCGCCTTAGCCCTCTGAGTCACAGGCGCCGAGCCAATAGCAGGTGCTTTTTATTTTCACTGATTAAACTTGAAATTCATATTTTTTTGGATTGTATTCATTGGTAGTCCTTTCTAGACACATACAAAATACACATATGCACAGAGTGTGTTCGCTGATCCTTCTACCAAGGTTGGAAAGATGCATTATGCTTGACTCAGTAGGAGAATGTTTAAGAATATATTTTAGTAAGGCCAGCCAATGGGCGCATGCCTATACTCCTACCACTCTTCAGGCTGAGATGGAGGACTCTCTCGCGCTCAGGAGTTTGAGACCAGCCTGAGCAAGAGCAAAAATCTGTCTCTACTAAAAAAAAGTATATATATATCTATCTATCCATCTATCTAAGAAAAAAATAAGCTGGGCTTTCGGGCAGTTGCCTATAGTTCCATCTACTTGGGAGGTTGAGGCAGGAAGATCTCAGGAAGCCAGGAGTTTGAGGTTGCTGTGAGCAAGGCTGATGCCAGAGAACTCTCTAGCCTGGGGCAACAAAATGAGGCTTTGTCAAGGAAAAAAAAAAATATATATATATATATATGTATGTATGTATGTATGTATATTGCATTAAGAACACGATTTTGCGGATGATCTCACAACTCTCAAGGATTTTGGAAACAAAGCAATTAAGTTTTTAATTACACAGTCCACCCAGTAAAACAGACTTAAAAAAAAGATGCATAAACAGTTTATTTAATACTTTTAATGTTATCTCAGTATTGTAATTTTCAAACTAAGCAAAAAATTCAGTTAAATGTGTAAACAGAGATTTTTCTTAGTAATTTTACTTTGTTGGATAAACACCAGAAAAAATACTTTCATACCCACATCACTACTTTCAAAACTGCTAGACAAACTATTTATATAATATGTGATTAAATTAGAAAATAGCTTAGCTATTTCCAGACATGAGCACAAATATTTTTACCTACAACTCAACTCTCTGCTCCCTGTGACCTCCTTAGAGAATATTATTTTAATTATGCTTCCAATGGATCTAAATTATTGAACTTGCTCACACTTGCTTAAGAGTAAGAAGCTTCCTTAGTGACAATAACCAATGGAAATAAAATGGTCATTGTTTTAGGTAGCCGATAATCTATGAGCCCCACTTACCTTTCAGGTTATTTCTCTTTTTTATCTGTGTATTATAAAAAATATGCATTTTTGTTCTTTTGCCAAAAGTAATAGTTTTTCATCTCCAGAATGAAGAAGTTATGGGGAATATATATTATACACACTAACAAACTTCCAAATTTCTTTATTTCTGACTGTTATGTCTTATTAAATCATTTAATAATCAGGAGAAGATACATCTTACAAATGTGGATTAGGGACATAACTGGAGCTAGCATTTCAGATACTGTAATTTTTTTATCAACACAATGTTATGTTTTTTTTAATTTGAGATACAGAATCACCTGTAGGAACACACCTGCAGCAAAGATGATAAGGTGATACATCTTTCCTTGTAGGATTAGGTAAAAACACCTACGTCCACTGAGAAGCTGGTGCCTGTATTTTGCTGTTAATAATAATTGAGCCAGTCATTAAGCAACCTTCAGCCCCCTTCTTCCCCTGCTGTGCCTTTGTAATTATTGTATGGATTTTACTATTAGTGGTAAAGCTTTTACTTCCTCCCTGTGATGAAGGCAAGGCATTTCTGAAGTGGTTTAGGACAATTCCCTTGTCTCAATATGGGGAAAAAACCCAGAAAATGCAACATAACTGCATGCAGAGCTGTCTGCCTCTGAGCTGGTTTCCTTTTCGTAGGTTGAGAAATATTACTACATGTTATTGCTCAGATGCACATTCTTTCTAAGAGGCAGCTACTGCCATGGGTTCCCAAGAGCTAAAGGGTTTATTCTAATATTTTTGTGCTTCATTAGCTAGGTTCTTTATTGATTGGATTTTATGAACTATGTACTTGTACCTGATATGCATTTCTAAACAATTTTGAGGACAAATATTTTATCTCCTAGGTCAGCATGTAGAGAATCTGACTTCCAGTTATTGCATATTTGGAATACTCATTCTGAAATACATGAATGAAGTTTAGGGAGACTTAGCATTGCTAACTGGGACACACACACACACACACACACACACACACACACGTGTGTCATCCTTTAGAGGTTGGCCCATGCAAGTTAGAGCATATCTTAGAAATACTTTGAGTAAACAACTTAGGCTTTCAGAAAGATTTTATTTTAAAAATGTTCTCTTAAATAAGTCAACAGTTTCATATATTACAGACATGACTGCCTCCTACTATACTGAGATTTATTTATTTATTTATTTATTTATTTATTTATTCAATTTGAAAGTAGTCACCGTTTAATAACTGACCTGATTACAAAAATAATCAGGGCAGATACCTTAGTTCATTCTTCTCTTAATCCTATTGATTGGGTCTTCCCTGTTAACCCCATCTCCACCTTCTACAAAGGAGATTGACTGTTTCTTCATTCTGTCCCATGGAGATGATAACTTGCAGGGCCACGGGAAGTTATTTGCTTCTTTGATGCATTTTTGAACAGTATAAGTCTCACGAATCAGAGCCCCCATGCAGATGATCCCATCTTTACCAAGAGATGAAACAATCAGACTGTTATCAGTCAATGCAGTTCGCTTCTTACTGATTTTGCCGTAACCACGCTTAAGCGTAGATTAGTGCATTACTGACTTCAGATTTGGGTACCCCCACACAACATACCATTCTGTGATCCTCAATATGTTAATTGAAGCCTTCTTGAGCTTAATGTAAGTTCCGTTAAAGATCTGGCAAAGGCCAGGAAGCTGCAACAGCTTTCCAACCCTTGGACTCACACCGCTGATTCCTCTGATCCTGATGACAAATGCTACTTTGGGCTTTGCAGGTACATAGAAGTTGCCAGCTTCTTTTTCCATGATAGCCATCCAAATTTCAGTTCTGAAATCTGCCAAAATTCCTATGATAATGCTTAGCTTTTTCATAGATAAGCTTCCTCCTTGCCTTTTGAAGCATCTTTTGGACACACTTCTTTCTCAGAGTCTTTATCTTCAGCTCTATGAAATTCTTTTGCTTTTTCTGAAAGTTTCTGGCACAGCAGGAACCTTCTTTTTCTTCTCTTTGACACCCTCCTGGATTCCTGCTGGAAAAGAGCATGCTGAGCTCTTTGGATTATAAAATTAAGTAATACTTTCTAAATTCAAGTAAGCTTTATTAAATTGCAAATATAAGATTTATAGCACATAGGCCTTAAAATTGAGGTCATTTTCTCTAATTTAATATGCCAATCTGGAATTTAGTACCATCTTTTAAGTAAAATATTGACCAAACAAACAAACAAAACAAAACAAAAACACCTGTAATGTTAACTTAAAGCCGTAGTTTTCTAATACCTTTTAAAGTTTCCCCCCTCAAGAATAAGATGTGTATTTACATACTGACACTATAAACATAGAAATATATAAAGAAATAGATTCAGAGTATTTTAAAGTATTGCTTCATAGTTATTTCACTGGAGTGCTTAAATATTTCATCATTTCACAATACCCTTTACACCTAATGCTCTGGTTTTCTTTAAAAGGGATGTTGTTTTCTGATATGAGCCTAAAAATCCGTAGGAGCAATTAGACCTGGCTCTGCTAAGGTACCACAGGTCTCAACAAGAAACTCTGCACCCTGGGTCTGATGCTGACAGTTACTATTTCAAGTTTCTGTTGAAAACAGATGATAATCTGATATAAATGTACCACTTACTTATAATAACCCTTTCAGTATTGTGGTATAGTAGGCTTTTCATGTCCTTTCTCTCAGCACGGGAATCCAGCCATAAGTCTGTCCATGGCTTCTCAAATGTCTGCTGGACCAAAGTCCTTCTGACACTGCTAGTAATAAACCTTCGTGGATGCAATGCAGGATAGTCCTTATTGGTGGACTGTAATGAGACCCTGGCATAGTTCTTTTCCTTAAGAGTTAAAGTTTTTTATGTTGAAATACCATTTGTTTATTTATTTATGTCATTGAACAGTCTCCCTGCCATGACTAAGAAAATTGCTCCATAAAATACTTGGTAATGTAAATGTGAGAATGAAAGTTATATATCTGATGATTTTTCAAGTTTATGGCTTGTAGGAACACGACCGTCTCTACAAAGGAATCTAAAACATACATTGCAGACTGTTCCTGTAATGCCTGGTAGAAATGGGCTGCTGCTATAATATGCAATCTCCAAAGCAGCAACCACTCCAGAATGATGTCTTTGGCATTTCTAATCACACACGGCTTTGCAAATCTAAATTTGAGGTAGGAAAATTTTCACCAAGCATTTATTTTAGAAGCACTTGCGCTTTCATGGAGGATCGTGATTCCATATGCACGCCTGCATTTGATGTATTTCTTTGCCTATTTCTCTTATTGGGCCGAAGTGGGAAGGTCCGTTAAAAGTGGAAAGTTTAATTGGATTCATGTTAGAGGAAGGAATGATCAAGAATGATGATCACAAACCTGGAAACTGAGACCAGTGATGACCCCAGAATGAGGACACTGGTGTGGTCGGCAGGGCTCTGTCAGTACCCTGAACGTGCATTTGACAAATTGACATGTCTCTTACCTCTTTCTCTGTCTCTCAGGCTTTATATTTTTTAAAGGAATGGTCCACATTTTAAATAATGGATTGCTTTTCTTGCATCTTGAATTAAAAAGAAATAATGATCATAACAATTTATAAACTGATTTTGATTGAAATTCCACAGAGAAATTCAGTTCACTTGGTCAAAAAAAATGTAATTGACAACTCTACTAAAAATAGGAAAACAAGCCAGGCGTCGTGTAGGGCTCCTGTAGTCCCAGCTACTGGGAAGGCTGATTGCTTGAGCCTAAGAGTTTGAAGTTATGAGCTATAACATCACTGGAGCAACAGAGTGAGACTCTAGCTTAGAAAAAAAAAATGTTAAATTTGGGAGGCTTCTTATTTGATATGCTAATTGCTATTATAGAAATCGGGAGATAGCTCACTACAAATTGTATGATTTTAGAAAATTATTATTTTTTATAAACCTAAAAAATATACGCTAGCAGAGTTCAAAAATAACAGTATAGTTGTGCATTTTTTACAAATAGACTAAGGGCAAAGATTTAGTTTCTTGTTTTACAGTGTTGTTAAACTATCATTTTTTACAATGAAGTCAATGTGACACTTGACTCATTTTGAGGTCTCCCTTCCCACCCCAGCCATCAAAAGTATTGCTTAACTGATGTATAAAAGAGCATAGATACAGGGCGTGGGGAGAAGGAACGGGTCCTCCCTAGATATTAGCAAACCCATGTGCTGTTTATTAAATTTGATTATAGTCAACCCATTCCGACAGCTGATCGAAAGAAAATGAAATCAGCAATTTTGCAGAAGTATGAAAACACGAGCTCACCCCCATGCAGTGTTATCATTTGTCAGGCTTCTCCAGAGTAGACCACATTTTTCAGGCTTGAATTAAAACACTATGAATACATACATACATAATGAAATAAGATATATGCTTTGAGGAAATAGTCTTGCCCAAAGTTAGCATTTTAATTCATATAATTTAAATGACAGTATTGAAAAAGGTATTCACGTGTATTAACTGGATTCCAACTTGCGGCGGACTGCTTTCTCTCTAATTGCACATGAATATGTTGCACCAAAAATAATGTTTTAAAAAAGTTTTAGTAAGCATCTGAGATGCTTTATCCTCAAAGAACAACTTGTATTTTAAAAATAAATTAAAATGCATTAACTACGAGCAGTGTGAGAAGCATTTCAAGTGAAGGATAGGGTGAACAGACTGTTCTACTTTCCTTCCATTCCACAGATCTATGAATAATCATTCCTTGAAGTTTAAAATTATAAATAACAGTGTAAAGTGAAGTTATTTCTACTTTACAAAGGAAATCATCCATTTTGTTTTCATTTCCAGTTGAGTAAACGCAAAATGGCTTTGTATACCTTCTGTTCCTCTTACTCAGGACTGAAGCATTTTTGACAAAAGAATGTTTCCCAATTGTGAGTAGATTATTATACTTATGTGACTAAATTGATTCAAAATTGACAACTGTTGTTTGACTTGGCAAAGTTAGAAATAGGGTAGTTGATACTAAGAAAAAGGAGGTAACAAGAAAAATGGTAAAGACAATAAATTTACAAGAAGAACCTCAATGTAATGAAGGGAATTATTGCCATAAGCTTATTACTCCACAGCCCGTTCTCACATACATGCACCCAAATAAGAGACTTAGAGATGAGGTCAAAATTATCTACTAATATTTAATTTTAGCTCATGGGATAGACATTTGTAAATGCTAATTGGATTTTAAAAACTGGCTACTTGAATATAACCTCTCTTTACAAAATCAAACATCTGAGGTTATAAAGTGAAAGACTAGTTGATTATGATGCTAAAATAAAATTATTTTGAAAATATTTTCTACAATTATTTATACGTACATTGGGAGGAACGGATATGCATATATCTTTACTTAATGTCATGCCTACTACTTCATGTTACAGGATGTCATGAGGTTGGAGACCATGTTTCCTTGTTTATCATGGTATAACCAGCTAGTAGGACAGGGCCTGGCTCAACACATATTGCTGAATTAACTAATGAATAAACAAATATTCTCTGGGTCCGAGATTTACTCATAATGTCCATTATTTCCTTTGCTTTAGTGCTTTATTTTCTTTGCTGGCTCTCTTGGTAACACAATCTGTAAGTTGAATTGACATGGCAGAAAAATTAGTCAAAGTGATTGATTAGTACACATGTACATAAAAATATTGTATAAAAAATAAAATAATCTTAAACTCTTTCTAAAGCCTTGATGAAGAGTGCATTTTATATTTCAAAATCATGCTTCTTTACTAAGGACATCATTCTCTTCATTGTCCTAACTGACGAAATTAAGTTGCATTAATGGAAAATCTTTGTACTTGAGAAATGAGTAATCCCTTGAGGACACCAGAGGTCAATGAACGCATCTGTGTGGTCCACACCTGTTATGGAGAAGAGTCCTAACATTGTCTGTGTAATACAGCCTTAATAAAATTATTTTCGAGATGACCTGTTATTGATTCGTGAAGTTTATGAATAACTCCAGGTTAGGAACATTAAAATTGCCAATTCAAATATTTAATACATCACTGAAATAATATGATTAAGTACTTATCTATTGATATAACCATTCATGAAGTCACTTATTACTAAAATATAATCAAAATCAAATTTCAAAGACAGCTGTAAGATTCAGGTCAGGAAAACTTTTCTAAGCCATGGAAGGAGGTTAAATTCCTGGCTTAAGTGGGTTTTCTGCCATCCATGTTTTTCTTTATACATTGCATTCTATTTTTATGAAAATCCTGGTGTACTTTTTAATATTATGGTTGTTTTGTTTTCTTTTTTCCCTTTGGAGAAGGTAGGCTGACACTTCATAGAAATCAAGATATGCTATCTGTTTCCTAAGATCTGCATATGCAACAACTCTTCTCTTTGAGCTTCCGAGGTCGTTTATTTCATGTTATCATATTTCTGCTTGTAAATCACTTCCATTCATCTTGAACCTTCATAAAATTTTGCTTCATTGCTGCTCTTTCCACTCTAGTTTATAATTTCCATCCTCTCTCTGCCACCTCACTGTACTCTAAGCTCTCAGCGTGATAACCAATTCACTCTTTTTAAATATGCAACAAAAACCAATATATTACTGCTGGGCTAATTAACTGCCACATGTGAAAATACATTGCATATTTCATTTCACTTAATCCTTGCTACATTCTTAATATGTAGATGTTATTATTTTACGTGGCAGGGAGATGCCCGGGACTCACAGGCCTGGTGTGACTTTCTCCAAGTCACACAGCCAGTTGAGTGGCTCTATGGCGTTTAAACAAAATCTGTCAAAGAAAAGAAACCCACGTACATTCCGTTCCATCACGGTGTCCCTCTCTGTGCCTTTCTGTTACTGGGATGGCCTTGATGTCTTTCATCTGCATCTCTTCATTGCTGGCCAACTCCTCCTTTAAAGTTTCCTCTGAGTCCCGCCTCTTTTCTGGAGCCCTCATTGACCACCCCTTAACTCCAAGCATATCACACCTCTGTGGGAGACTGTCCATTGAACATTCATGTATCTTTCCCATGCGGTCTCTGTGAGAGCAGGATTGTTATTTTTATTAGTTCAATATTGAAGGAGCGTAAGCTGGCCGTTCTCAAAGTCAAAGCCAAGCTCTCTCAAACTCCAGGATGTGGAATCTCTTTCAAGATAACATGAGGATGTTGTTTACCCTCTGAGGTCTCTGGAGTGTTGGAATTCTCCTGCAGCTAAATGCCCTGTGACACAGCAACACTTTGACTTCAGAGCAGATACTAGAATCCGGTTACCTTCTAACATAGTAAGCTACTCATGAGAGAGGTGTGTGAAAGGGTAAAACAAGTATCAGTCTTCTCACGTCTTTTTCCCTTTAGAAAATATCATTTTAAACACAAAACTATTATTTATGTCAGCATAAAAGGAGTTTATTATTAGGAAGGTTGAATTTCTGTCTTATGTAGGTTTCTAACATTATAATGCATGAGTTTTACAGTGTTTTCAATTTTAACTGTGAATGTATTGAAAATCAGCAGATATATTCCTCATAAGCAAAAGCTCTTGGGGTCCTCTGTAGTTTAAAAAATGCAAAGGATCCTGACACCCACTTATTGAAGATCTGGCTAAAGTATTGTCTGCCCAGATCGAGGACGGATTCAATATTTGAAGTACAAAACGGAATAATCACATTGATAAATAAATACAGTGGCAGAGATAAATGTTCTAGCGAGGACTTAGACTTTTCATTATTTTATAAATTTACTCTAGCAAAAATTATAAGTCAAGAAGATAATGAGAAAAACCAATAATAAATATGTTCTTTATGAAAAAGTAAATTTAGAACATTATTTCAATTGAATAAGGTCAGAATTAATTAAAATTACAATTATAAGTAAATGTTATTCAATATACTAGTTCACAATTAACCAGGTATTCAGGTACATTATTAATTTTTATAAAGGAAATAGTGCATCATTCTATTATGGCTCTATATTACGAGTTTTTTGGGGAGTGGGCTTGTAAAACATTAGAAATTTGAAATCAAATAAGGAAAATATTATAGATTTGCCAGGAGCTTTATACAACGATTTTAGTGCAAATAAATCTTCAAATTTTAATAAAATTCTCACTATATACAAATCTGAAGCTGTGAAAAATTTATCGCTACTCCAGATTTGTATATAGCAACGTGCAATTATTATGAAAATTATTTTTAGGAGAGGTGTATAATATTAAAATCAATGAGCAACTTCGGCTAAACAGAAAATTAAAGGAATATTTTATGTCTTACTCTAGATTTAAGAAATTTTAAACAACATATACACATACTAGTATTAATACATCATCCTCCAACCTGCCATGCATATGTGTGTATGTGGGTATATGTCTATATGCGAGTTTAATCTCAAATCCAATTATAATGTAATTCAGTAATATTAGCTGAGGTTAACACCTAATTTTTAAAATTCTTTTCACTTATATCTTCGTTGTGCAATTGCTTAGTAAAGTGGGTAGCTGGTGTTAAGAATCATTTTTGCTCAGCTCATTTTTAGTGTGCTATCCAGCCTAGGTATACAAAATCTCAGAAATACAATCCAGAAACACCATTAATCCTAAAAAAGAAATGAATATAGGATTAATAATCATATATTTTTTCATTTTTACTGGGTTGTAATTTTTACTTATTCAAAAAAAGCTCCAGAGAATTGCCTCCAGGATGATGATTTTTACAAGTATTTTCCATTTACTTTCTTGCATCTGATCTAAGTAAAATCCTGACCAATAACCTCACCCAGGGTTTACTTGATTATATTATTGATTATATATTATATTATTGATTATATTATTTTGCAATTTGAAAATACTGTTTGTTCTTCACTTTTAAAGAGGACCAGGCGATGGCACATGTGTGGAGAAGCAGTGACTTGAGTCCTGTAAGGACATGGAACATTCCCGAGTCCCCTTCTTCACTTCTGCTGCCACAACATTGACCTTAAATCTGTGGCACAGGAGTTATTGCAAACACTCCGCCCACCTCCAGCCCTGCCCCTAATATTATGGATATTGTGATTAATGTTGTTCAGCCACTAATAGCAAGAAACAAGATGAAAGAAAACCTGAAATGTCTTAAGGGCTCCCTGGAGGAGTTTTCTACTGTTTGTGGTCACAGAAGCCCTTCAGATGACTGTGATTGACTGTGGGAAAGTTTTGGAGTCAGATCCAGAGAGAAAATATCTGTTTTTCCAATTGTTAGAGAAAATTTACTTTAAAGATAGACCTCACTAGTAAGATAAGAAACAATACTGTTATCTGGGATGTTTATGCAGTATGATAAGAGGCTTTTCTCACACAGCCTTACACCAGGCACCCGAGTTTTAACAAAGGTTTAAGAAGGTTGATCAGAGAGCAAGGGTTTGACTGCCTAATTAACCTTTCTATGGTAGACTATATATTACATATTAATTTTTAATGTCTCTTTCCTATATTCCATGTTGTGTTCTCTTGTTCCTCCCACCAGGATATCCATTGTTCTTGGAAAAACTGACTCACTAGCCCTCAGTAACCCCCTCCCACCACACTGGCTTAGGGAGTGTTGACTTCCTGAAAACTTTTTCTTCCCTCCTTTTATTTCTACTCTAGCCACTCTTTACGTAGTATCTCAAAAATGGAAGAAAAAGTATCCAATGTACTCTACCCTACTATGAAGCTAATTTATAGCTTTCATATGAAGGCTATAACCCAATTACAGCACAAGAATATGGGAAGGGGGGAGGATGGATAGAGGGAGGGTAATTGGTGGGGCCACACCTACTGTGCATCTTAGAAGGTACAGGCGAAACTTACTAAATGCAGAATACAAATGTATTCATACAATAACAAAGAAAATGCTCTGAAGGCTATGTTAACCAGTTTGATGAAAACATTTCAGATTGTATATGAAACCAGCACATTGTACTCCTTGATTGCACTAATGTACGCAGCTATGATTTAATAATAAACAAAATTTTTTTAAAAAAGAAGCACCAAAGTCTTATTCTTGTTAATAAAGTTTACTCCTGTTATTTCTTTGCTTTTAGCTTCTACCCTCATCAGTATCTAGCCCTTACTTTTGAAGGTCACCCACAATACCTGCCTGGAGGTCCTGAGGCAATGCCTGTCTGCTTCCCGCTGTGGTTGGATGTGTTGGATGTGTCCCCGAGCTTAGTTCACTGTATTGGGATTAGCGTCAATATGTTCAGATCACCATTTCTGTCCTGCTTATGGATTTTTCTAAAAACAGAAAGTAGAAGAAACATACTTGATAATGGTCCAACCCATAGTATTTTCTATGCTATTCTTTCTGTTTCATCTAGGTAAGGGAGATTTTCTATACTTTTGTGAAAAAAAAAAAACTCATTACAGACTCTTTATTTTCTATATTTCTCAATAACAATGGCAAACTGTCTCTTCATATTCTTATTATTTTCAGGTATCATAGGGCCCACTTTCCCGTTTTACTGTTACCAGGTGAAAATCTTTCTTACATAATTATCTATTAAATTCCTACCAAATACCTCATGGGAACGAGCAATTGTTTCATTATCCTGGCCCCTACACTTCAAATATGTATACCTTTTACTTTCCTCATCCAAAAATTTCTATTTTCCACTCTGTTTTAAAATTTTTTTTAAGTCATCGCATAATAATTATATACATTTATAGGGCACATGGAGATGTTTCAATACACACAACCTGTATTGATCACATCAGGGCAATGAGCGTATCCCCACCTCAAACATTTATCAATTCCTTGTACTGGGAACATTCAATAACCTTCCAGCTATTTGAATCTATATATGATTGCTGACTTTACTCATCCTATAGTGCGATAGAACTCTGTATCTTAGTACTCTTATCTAACTACAATTTTGTATTCTTTAACAAATGTCCCCCTATTTTCCCTTCTGTTCACCATTTCCACCCTTTACTGTTCTCTGCTTCTAGTCTTCACTTCTGTGAGATCAACTTTTTTCAGCTTTAGCGTATGAGTGATAGGGGCGGCGCCTGTGGCTCAGTGGGCAGGGTGCCGGCCCCATGTACCTAGGGTGGCAGGTTCAAACCCGGCCCCGGACAAACGGCAACAAAAAAATACCTGGGCATTATGGTGGGCACCTGTAGTTGCAGCTACTCAGGAGGCTGAAGCAAGAGAATCGCCTAAGCCCAGGAGTTGGAGGTTGCTGTGAGCTGTGACGTTACGGCACTCTACAGAGGCTGATAAAGTGAGGCTCTGTCTCTACAAATAAATAAATAAATAAAAAATAAGCATGTGCGTGATAACGTGGTATTTGCCTTTCTCTCTCTGGCTTATTTGATTCATTTAAATTCCACCTAAATCAGTTGGGTTATGCTTTTACGTTGCTTATGTAATTTATAAACTCAGCTATTTTAAAAATCACTCGTTATTACATCTTGATAAAGTGTACTATCAGTGTGCCTCTATATTTTCTATGTATACATTTTCTTTTCAAATTTTCTCACAAGTATACCTGTGGCTACTTTTTGTAGTGTGAATTTATAACATAATTTTTTTTTTTTTTTTTTGGCTTTTGAGCTTTCCACTTACAACTCTTCCAAAGATAAAATGTTGATCCCAAACTAATCACTCAGAAATATTTAAATATATAAATAATTAGCTTTAATTTAAGAAATGTTATATTACTAAAACATATAGGTCTTCACTTCAAAAGGAGATACAAACTTTAAAATATTATTTATAACATGAATTAATATTTGAAAATTCAATACAGAAAGAAAAAGTGTACAAGAACAAATGCAAAGCTACAAAAAAAAAGTTCAATCAGATCAGATAAAAATTGTTAGCTACTTTGAGTTACTTTTAGTTTAGCAGACCGAGTTATTGCATACGCTTTCAGAATTCTTTGACACTAATCACTTATGATAAGCAATTAGATTCCAAATTTCTCAACTTGAGGGCTGAGTAATACTATTGCCTAATCATTAGGTGGGTCATGTTATTTTAAACAGATATAATGGGTAGCAGTAAGCAGTGTGTCAAAGACCAGAGCAGTTGAGAAATTTGAAAATTTTATGGCACTTTGTCTAAACAGGATTAAGGCAAAACCAAAAGGATTATCATGCTCCAAACTCCAAAGATCTTTGTGAGAGCTGCTTTCTTAAACATTGGGATTAAAGGTTAGAATCACATTCAGTAAAAGGAATGCAAACACGGGCTCACAAAAAGCCCTGTCTGCAGAGAAAAAAAAAAACAAAAAACAGCATCCTAGCTCTTACATAACTAATACACTAAGAAACTTATTTGTATGAGAGGTCAACTTTTCTTTTCTTCATAAAACAATAAGAGTTCTTTTCTGTTTTTCATTTTATCTAATAACTTCTTTTCTTCATAAAATATACACCTAATTTTTGCAAGTTTAACCCCACTATGTACACAACCTTCTCTAAAGAAACAGCTTAAAAGAAACACTTTTCTCATATACATTTCTCTTCGTATTTACATCTAAACATACAAAGTTAGATTTCTTTAAAAACAAATACTAAAGAGAAAAATCTGTAGCAACATTTTCTCTCTATGTGCCATATCTCATACTATTAAAACAACCCCTCATTATTAAAATTCACATAGTTTACTGTTATCAACTGCTTATTGAGAATGCAATTTATTTTTACATAATTCTGTATATTTACTTTTAAAAAATAGCACAGTCCAGATTCAACCATATCTCTAAAAATGTCAAAAAATATGAACATTTTTAAAACTTTTATTGCTTTGACCTATAGTTCATAGGGAAGCAAGCAAATTTAATTCTTTTTTGTTAACTAGTTGAGATTGTTTTGTTGTCAAAACTGCATATCCTAGGAGAACATTAGAGAAAGGTGCATTGTGAACGGTTATATAGCAACTGGGTAAAGTCAGAATGAAGAAATGATGACAATGATTACTAAAACATATAGGTCTTCACTTCAAAAAGAGATACAAACTTTAAAATATTATTTATAACATGAATTAATATTTGAAAATTAGGTTAAGAAGAAAGTCCATGTCTATTTGGTGTTAGGTTTAACCTATGGATTGTACTTAAGCCTGTCATACAAACAATATGCCCACATCCGAATTCCCTGCGTAAGTGAGCATAAGGTGGTAATGTATAGCAATGACTGCCCCTGGACTTGGAGAGGAAAAATTGTAAGAATCTTCAAGTCACGTCTTTCAAAATGCCGAATTTATTTAGGTTCTCTTTGAAGTGTATCTGGTTTTAAACAAACACAGGAAAGCAAGGCAGCTCCAGGAGTTTGGAAATTGTTTGGTTGGCTAGGTCTATGGATGGGGCCAGTGCAGGGCGACTGACTTTCCCTTTACGCATTTCCCCGTCTCCCTTCCCCAGGTGTTGGTGCCATCACTACCTCCCCTTCCTCCCTTTTCCTCATGGCAAGACGCCTGGAAGAAGAGAGCTGTTAAGGCCTCTCGTTTAAGCAACAGGTATGGTGGTTCTCAAGGAACAGGGCGGCCGCTTCTTCTACCTCCTCCACGAACAGTCTTTCTCTCTGACATTTACAGGGTGTGCCATCCACTGCACCGAGCCCAGAATGGGGAGGAACTGTTACACCTGTGTTTATCTTCCCATATTTCATCAGATGATGCATTTCCTGGTTCTTCTCTCAGTGGTAGTTTTTTCCTAATGTAAAGAATTCAGAAGAATTAATGATATAATTCTTAGAGAAAGTTATTATGCAATTTCCTCAACCCATTATATAGGAAAGACACGGAACTTGTAGGCAGTGCCTGTGGCTCAGTGGGTAGGGCGCCAGCCCCACATACTGAAGGTAGTGGGTTCAAACCTGCCCTCAGCCAAACTGTAGCAAAAAATAGCCGGTGTTGTGGCAGGCATCTGTAGTCTCAGCTACTTGGGAGGCTGAGGCAAGAGAATCGCCTGAGCCCAGGAATTGGAGGTTGCTGTGAGCTGTGACATCACAGCAATCTATTGAGGGTGATAAAGTGAGACTCTGTCTCTTAAAAAAAAAAAAAAAGAAAGAAATGGAACTTGTATGTATAAATATGCCACTTTTAATGTGCAATAAGTAATTGTAATATGTCATACCTTTGAAAAGTGTAAAAGAGGAATATTTGGTGTATTTTATTTCAAAATTCAATTATAATACTTGCATTTTCGAAAACATTGCACAAAACTGGAGGCATATTAATTATAATACTTGCATATCTGCTTAAAGAAAAACATGTGTATGCGAGGTAGTCAAATAACTCTACATATCCTATAAAACTATGCCATTCAGATGAGAGGGATAATTGCATGCTTGTTACTTTGTGCAATACTTTTGTCATATTTGCTGGTGGCATTTGAGAGAGACAGAGAGGGCTTATTCAGTCCAATGCAAGTATTATAATTGAATTTTGAAATAAAATACACCAAAGATCTCCTCCTATCAGGGTGCTATACGTTGAAGGAGCTAGTCCCTCGGGGCTCAAAACTCCAGCGGAGTCATAACCTGTAAAACATGAACTCTCAGCCATCACTAGGAAACACCCCCTTCTTGGTTTCCCTTCCCACTGGTGGAACTGGTCCTCCTGGCTCCTGCAGGGGCTTGTTTTAAAGATGGATCAGGCTCTACACTATGTTGTGTGACTCTCTCGAGTTCTTTGAGACATGTGACTAAAATGTGCCTTTGGGCTAGAAAGATTACTGGCAGATGTATTTGAAAAAAACCCACTGTGTCTACAGGTGTGCTTGCGTGTGGCAACATTATTTGTGGATTTGTGGTACTCTTCAAAATGACAGCATGATTAAGAACCGTCCGTGTATATAAAGCAAACCATTTTGATTCACATGCATTCTCACTGAACTTCAAGAGGTCACATTCAGTTCTTTCAATGTACTGACATGCACTGGAATACCAGGAAACGTGCAAAAATGGATGTTGAGCTTCATCTTTAATCCTCATTTGGAAATGAACAGCTTCCGGCTAAAGTTCTGGTCATTGGGTTCCCTTCAGTCCCACCTCCACATCTGTTTCTAGTCTTCCTTTATGCTTTAACCCTGGGTGCCCATGTGATAGTGAGTTGCACATTTCACAGCCGCAGGCCGCTGCAGTTGTGTTGCTCCAGGCTGGAGAATTCTCAACAATAACTGCAAACACACACTGTGAATTGACGGTGTGCCAGGCACAAGGTTAGTGAGCTTAACCTCCGTTTTCCTAATTCATTCATTTGAAAGAACTTTGTGTTAAAAATTATTATCTATATTTAAAAGGTAAGAGTACTGAGTCTTGGAGAAGTTGAATGTTTGCCGTTCGACTCAGAACTGATTGAAGTGGAATGTGTGTGATATACTTTCTCCTACTTCCTCCCAAACAAAGCAGTACTCTCATTCACTCAACTCGGTGTTACCAGAGGCGACTGTATCTATCCTTTGTGAACAATTCAGTGCCCACAGTTTTTGTTACCAACTGAAGGGTGAATAAGTGAATAAATATTTATATGTGTGTATATATATATTTTTTTTTTTTTTTTGAGACGAAGTCCAACTGTGTCACCCTCAATAGAGTGCTGTGGCGTCACAGCTCACAGCAACCTCCAACTCTTGGGCTTAAGTGATTCTCTTGCCTTAGCTTCGCAAGTAGCTGGGTCTACAGGTACCCACCACAATGCTCAGCTATTTTTTGTTGCAGTTGTCATTGTTGTTTAGCAGGCCCAGGCTGGGTTTGATCTTGCTAGCCCTGGTACATGTGGCTGGTGCTCTAGCCACTGAGCTACAGGTGCTGAGCCATGAATGAATATCTAAAAAAGGGTCATTTGCCTTTTTCATCTAAACGGGGGCTATTTCCTCCACTCCATTTTTATTCCCCTTAGCTTATGGCTAGTGGTCATTATTAGCTTTACATATGACTCAATATACTTTCTATAAGAAATTATTTATTATTTTCCCCCAAATTTAGGACATGTAATTGAAAACCAAATGTAAAATAATTGCATCTACAAAAGGGAAATTGGTAATTCAAATTATATAAAATTAATCAATTCTGATAGTAGGAAACACAGGGTAGAAATACTATATCTCACATGGAAAGAAGAAAATTCAACCAAAATGTTCTAAAGATTTGAGGAAAAGAATTGAGAAGAATTATACATTACATTATAGGAAAATAGGGGAATCATGCACCAAACAGGGAAATATAAACAACAGTTTATCATAAAAGAAAAAAAAGTGGGGGCTGCACCTGTAGCTTAAGGAGTAGGGCACTGGCCCCAAAGAGGTGGTGGGTTCGAACCCAGTCCAGGCCAAAACCTGCAAAAAAAGAAAAGAAAAAAAAAAGTGGAGAAGTTAAAAAAACTATATAAAGAAAGGAGGCCAAACCAAAGAGAGAAAAAAAAATATGTTTCAGAAAAAAGAAGTAAAGTCGTTTGGGATTAAACGAATAATTTGAAAGGAATAAAAAACTGAAGGAAATATAGCCTCAAACAGCCAACACCAAAAGAATTTTAAAAGAAGATGAAATAAAAAAGTGAGATAAGAAAACAATCAGTGCAGGTAGAGTAAAAAGAACGTTGTGAGTTTGTGTTCTTTCGATTTTTAGAAAAGTCTTTGTGGTTAAAATGTAGGAAAGAAAATGAACGATTTAATACGCACTGGTTTGTGTATACTGTGTTTCTTTAGTAATTTTTCTCTAGGAACAGTCCTTTTGAGGGTAAAATGAGGGCTTCAGTATTAATTTGGAGGTATACATTTAGAACTAAAAGTTTGTGTCTGGAGACACACATACAACGGAGATAAGGTTTGATGGAAAATTAGTATTCTAAGAAAAATATCTCTCCCTAGTACCCTCTGGATCAAGATAATCATAAAACTAATTAATCTGTTAGTTGTATGAATTTAAGGATTATTTCTTATCTTTTTATTTATGTGAAATGCCTGGAGCATATTATAAATATTTGCTGAATTAGTCATGGGATTTTAATGGCGGATAGACCATTAAAATGGATAGATAAGTCGTCAACCAGACTAGTCTTACGTTGGGCTCACAGCCCTCACTCAATTCTACTCAGGAGACTTGCTCGTCTAGGCCTGAATAATTCCAGTGATACAAAATACAGAGGTATCTCATTCCATTTAGTGACATCTTTAACTTCTAAACTTTTTATTATATTGAGCCAAAATTTACCTTTCTGTAACATGAAGCCATTTATCCTGGGTTTTCCCATTGGGAATGTATAGGACAATTTCTATTCCTTTTAAAAATAAAAGTATTTCCAGATATAAATTCAGACAGACACTGTGCCACAACGTCTAGATGTCAATGTATCTTCCCGGATGCTTTTCAGGTCTCCTGCCTCAATCTTCATAATTTTTCTATGTTACTTTGTCACTGTAGTATTCTGGTTATTCTCATTTAATGCAAAATGCTTTTTCATAAGACAAGAAATTCAGGGTGGATTCCCATAGTTTATACCCTTTTATTTGGTTAGCTTGAGGAACCTAACAAATCCATTTGAAGACCATGAGAAAATAAAAAAAGGAGGTTCTGTTTAAAGCTGCATGTGGTTTTGATGTAAATTTGTACATAACAAAGGGATAATTTGCATAATATACAGTATATAAGTAAGATAATATCAAGAATGTATAAATACGATTAATTTAAAAAATAATAACGTTTGATGATGAATTGTCAGTCTTTATTTTTTGATTTATAATTGTGCATATATTTTTGTTTTGATTTGGATGATTGAGGTGAATGAATCTTTGCCTAAGAAGCTTGTTCATCATTCTAACAAATTTCACACTAAAAATAAATACAATATCCTTCATCGGATACTAATATCTATGGAAGTAGAAGACTAATGAAACAGAAGGTATTCTTTCAAAGCATATGGTCTTGATTGACTAGTAATATGAGCTCATATTTAACAATATGGTGTATTACATGGAGGTCAAAGTAGAGCGCAACAAAGATTGATAAATATGGAATGCACCGGCTGTCATATCTGCACTTTTTCTAATAAAAGCTAAGGAAGGTAAATGCATTTATGTGAACTCTTACTTAATGCCAAGTTGCTGCCAGTGTTCCCTGGTGAGTCCTATTTACGAGTAGAACACTGCACATTCTCTGAGACCCTGCACGTTTGACTTGCAGTGATTACCGACACAGAATATATGGCCTTTTCTAGAACTGGGAAATTTAATTAATTTTCTGGCAGAGAATATGTTTTATGCCAGATCCCTTTTTTCTGACCCTACCCTAGATTTCAATTTTCAAATGTGCTTCATATATTATGAACCAAGTATATATAATATACTCTTAATGAAGGTCTTCCATATGGCAATTACAGTGCTGTACTTTATACAGGAGTCTCAAAAGCTCTATGCCCCCATGAATTCTTTCTGTACGAAACTAAGTGTCCCTTTGTAAATTGTATAAATATATGTACCTATTTCTGCTTTCTTGACATTTAGATCCCAAAGCAATACCTTTTAAATATTTAATTATATATGAAATTCTTAGGCAATATTCTTAAAACAACAGGGAACACACATCTGCTTTGCTCTCGCTGTTACGCTGTGTGCAAAGTTTCTAATTTCACATCTTTCACTCTGTCTTTCGGACTCACAGCAGGAGGGGCGTGAAGAGCAGGAGATATGGCTTATTCACTTAACCTCTCAAAAACTCACTAACTTTACAGAAGTGAGTGCTGTGGACGGGCTCATCTTTAAAGTATATTCCAACTTCTATAGAATATGGAAGAACAGGAATTTGGGAAGTTGAGATATTGTTCTAGGTTTGCCAATAAACTATATTGAACCTCCTAGGGCACAGTTTCCTCAGCTATAAAAATAGACCGAGCTAGATCAGGAATGTAATCTTTTGTGATAACATGTGTTGACTTACATTTCTTTCTCGAACTGTTTTGAGAAGGATTCTGAGAACTTGTTTTGACTCAGTGCCATAGAGTTCTGTGATCATGTGAACAAATTCCTTTTTATGTCACAAACTTCTTTCATAAATTTTAAGAATGCCTCTCATTCAGGAAGAATAATTTTGATTATTTTGATTTTAAGTGGCTGTATTTTTCTTTGTTTGATACCGATACTTCTTATGCTTAAAGATACGTGAATGCCTAAAGATACGTGAATCTTGAAGAATGGTGGTTTTAAGGAATGGGTTGAGGAGAGAACAGCCGTGTGAGATACTTGGAACGTCTTAATGTGAAGAGAGATCAACGTTTAGACTCATTCTTTGTGTTTTCCACTAGCGAGATGAAAATCAGTAGGATTATGGGGTGGGGGAGGCTTCCCTGTAAGCACAAACCTTATTACTATAAGAAATGCTCAATAAAATCTGATCCTTAGAATAGTCTGTGTTGCAAAAAGTGTATCTTTAATGATGCTGAAATTTAGATTGCATGAAATTTCAGAAGGCCATTATTAAAGCAACTCCTGAGATAGCTGTATAGAAATAATGAGCTCCAATGCTAATGGTCTATGATTCCTTAATAAATATCAGACATAATAATATCCGTAATTTTATATGGGAATTCAGTGACATAATTATTAAAGATTTTGTTAAAATTGATGACTTAGATGTTTTTTATTTTTTTATGTTTATTTTTATTTATTTATTTATTTATTATTGTTGGGGGATCATTGAGGGTACACAGAACCAGGTTACATTGATTGCTTATGTTAGATAAGGACCCTCTTATATTTGTGTCCTGACCCCCAAAGGTGTACCATTCTTCTTGACCACCGTCCCCCTCCCTCCTTCCCTTTCTCAGCTCTCCCCATCCCCCACCCCCACTGTGTACTAGGACCTTAATTGTCTTCATATCAGAATTGAGTACATAGGATTCTTATTTCTCCATTCTTGTGATGCTTTACTAAGAATGATGTGTTCCACATCCATCCAGATTAATACAAAGGCTATAAAGTTTCCATCTTTTTTAGTGGCTGAATAGTATCCCATGGTATACATAGACCACAGCTTGTTAATCCATTCCTGAGTTGATGGGTATTTAGAATTTTTAACATATGCCATCTCCTTGGTGGTTAACCAATGCTGTAGCATTCTAGTGAAGTGCTTTATCTTACCAAAGCTACCCCTTCTGAAAAGAAAGTCACTAATTTTCATTTGTGAAATTACCTCTTCTTCTGTTACCTGTAGCCTACATTCTCTGTCTTCATTTTGAATACCATTTCTTTAATACAGTATAGGAAGTCTCATAAAAATTACAATAAAGATGACGTGCAAAAGTAATTTAATGATTGTTTTCAGCTCCTTAACATGTAAAACATAAAGTGTTCATGTAGAATCATAAGACATTTTACTGGGAAGAAATTATGGAAATTTGTCATTATCAAATGCAGTGGAGCCGAAAGTACCTTTTTCACGGTCATTTAGTTAGAGAGTTGTGGTGCCGATTTCCTGAACACCAGTCCAAATTAACCAAATTTTTGCAGCAGCTTGCTTAGGAATAGAAATCTTGGTGATTTTGATACTTTATTTTGCATCCTTGAGTTCACTAGTTGTCTTGAATCCTTAGAAGAAATAGGAAAGCAAACCAACAATTTTGTGTAGGAGAAACAGAAATCAGGAGTCAGCACAGCCTCCTGGGTCCTACGACAAAATGGAGGAAGGTGTCCCTTTGTAAAGCATAACAATACAGACCTTCTTTATAATCCACTAACAAGCTGCCAGAAGTAAAACCAGTAAGAAATATAGTTCACCTTCAAATCAGGACTGCATAATATGACCACACCATCGTGTTGCCCTGGTTTGCGTTTGACAGCAAATAAAGCAGAACGAGTTACCAAGGCGGTCACATCATAAATGTTAACTAGACTCAACCATCACTATTTAACCCCCTCACCGTCCACTCTAATCAAGATAACAGACATCCACTGAATATACAGAACATCTGACTACAAAGAGAATCATTAACACAAAAGCATGAGCTGATCGTAATGGTATATTAGTTGATAAAGAAAAAATGTCTTTAGATACCAGTAGGGCATAGCATTTTGATTCTCTGTAGTCTACTTTCTTAGTTAAGTATAGTAGCAACATAAGCCAGTGTGTTCAAGGAATTAAGAAAATGCAAAAATATATTTTTAAACAAGGAAATGTAGATCTAATATTGATATTGTGACACAATGGTAAAGATAGTAGAAAATTTGGCCTAAATGCTATAGGTTTAATGATCTCTGTATTTATAAGAAAATACAAAGAGATTTCTGAACAAGGAAATGTAGATCTAATATTGATATTGTGACACATTTGTAAGGATAATAGAAAATTTGGTCTAAATGCTATAGGTTTACTGGTCTCTATATTTATAATGAGGGCGAAAATGAGATTGGAAGGGCTGATTGTTTTACCCTAGTGTTTTGGATCATTTATTTTAAAGATTTTTTTTTTCAATATAGCACTAGACTATCAATGATTTTTTTCCTTATTTTTGAACTAGTTATTAGAAATACATTGCACATTGTATTTTTTCAATATATGAATTAAACAGCTTTTACACTCTTAAGGGTCTTTTTGTACATATGCATAACGCATTTCTCTCAGGTTGCTGAAGTTCTGATTTTATCATAGAAATTTAACTTTCAGCCAACATGTGAATTTGCTTTCCTGAAAACTTTGCTGGATCATGTTAGGATAGAGGGGAATATCCAAGGGCTTTTGGCTTCAGCAAAAGTGAGAAAAAAGGTAGAAATCAAATGATTTGGTTTTGGTTTGTGATACTTGAACTTCAGCAAATTGGGATTATTCTTCAGGGACTAAAAAAATATATACAGGATTGTGATAAGTAGGGGGTATTCATGGGATGAAGGAGAGAGAGAAAGAGCTGGATTAAAACCAGGCAGAGAAAAGCACTTGCACTAGAAAGGATCAATGAGGTAGGAGGTTAAGGTTCTTTTTTCTTTTTTTTTTTAATACCCTTAACTTCTAATTACTTAGCCAGGTAGTTTGTCTGTTTCTTGAATGGTTAAGTGCAATAGGAGGAATTGAAACATAGGAAACTAAACTGAAGATAGAAGGAAACCAAGGGTCCATCTACAGAAGTTCCATGTAGTTAGCTGAACTGATAGGCTTAAAAAAATTTCCAGAATATATATCATGGAACGTGTGTGAAATGCAAGCATAGCCTTATACCACACACGTGTCAGAGAAAACAGAATTTACTTGTGGCCACTGAGGTTGCCTTAATAATATAGAGCACAAAAGAATTAATAATATAGAGCACATTGTGGTTGTCAGAATAATATAGAGCACAAAAGAATTGCATCTATGTGTAGTTAAAGGATAATGAATAACATTTGGAGATTTAAATAATAACTTTAGAAAATAAAATATACTTCATCTAATCAAATTCTTAACAAGCCTCTTAATTTTTGGAAGCATTTTATATCATGAGAAAAAAATCTTCATGTATTTTTTTGTCAAAGTACTTTAAATGTTTAATAACATTTTAACACATTATTTTCACCCGGAAACTAAAATGGTTTACAACTGAAATACGATTATAGTACATTATACTTCCTTTAAAGATATAGCATTTTGTTTGCTTTTAAGAGAAAACTTTGATGTTTATCTAAATTAACAAAAAAAAAGTAAACCAGTCATGTCACACAATAGGCTATTATTGAAATAGTGTCTAGAAAAGACAAAAATCAAATTCTCTCATTACAAATTTAAGAATACATTTTTAAGAAAAGAAAAAGTCTCATGAGCAGGAAACCATGAAAACATTTTACATAGTGGATAATAATACATATTTTCAAGCATAGGTGTGTTTACTAGCCATTTTATTTTAATACAACCAATAAATAAAAGTAAACAAGAAGATAGCAGTGATTTAAAAGTTTTTATGTTTTGTTTTGGGGAAGCATGTTTTTAATCTTGTAAGACTCAAAGTGCTAGATTAGCAAAATTGGATGGTTCTAAATGTTTAAGAAAATATTGAATCACCTACAATTTGATGCAGGAATCACCAGCATTTTCCAAGGATACTATAATTCAGGCGTTTCAGTGACACTTTAATATATGTTTAATATATGTTTTGCTTTTACCTGCAAGTATAGTTTATTTATGAGAATCAGTAATGAGAATGGCTATTTTTGAAATTTCCTCATAAATTTAAGGACACTAAAAGGAACATTTGAGCAATATGAAGGTCTTTTTCTTTAAGCCAAAGATTTATTATAAATAACTGCAAGATTTCAAAGTGGTTTGCTCTAAGCTAATGTGTGATATATATGAGACCATTAGTAATTAAAGTTATGAACTATTTCCTGGGCTCTCATAAAGTCTGACTGTCAGAGATATAAATTAGTTTGTCTTATTGGGTGAATTATACCTTTTTTTTAGAAAAAGGTAGAATTAAAAATATTCTCATTACTGAGCGTTTGGGGGAAAAATAAAATACGAACTATTATCATATTAAGTGCTGTAGAATTTATTTTGACACTATAATCATTTATATGAAAGCGTGTTTCCTGTAGTTGCATGAATATTATAAGTAAAATGTATATATTACTTTTCATTCCAGAACACCGATGGCCTTAAATCAATTTTAAGTGTTTATAGGTCACTGTAGCAGTGCCTAGGATGATGACAACTAAGGATTTACTTCTTTATGGGTAATGAAACTTAGGTATTTAAACTGCAAATGAAAGTTTCCTTTTATCTTAAAGAGTTTACTATAAATTTGTGCCTTCATCTATTTTAGTAAGTGTTTTTTTTATTTATTTGTCTCTTTTATTTTGAATAAATAATCGAGAGCTTCTATTTTATTTAGTGGAAACCCTAAAAGAAATTCATTACGGCCTTGGACGTAATGAATGAGTGACTGACTAGGGACCCAAGTGCTTACCCTGAATTGTTGCCTTTTTTGATAGTCTAACTTCTCCAATGTTCTGTTTCTTTCACCTATGAGATGATGACGTAATAACCTACATCAAGATCCCAATAGTTTGTGCGGAAATTATACAAAGGTTTGGAAAGAAAGAAGAAAGAGAGGAAGGGGAAGCCAGAGTGAAGGGATGGCTCAAGCGGGTCAGCCATATACCTGGAGCTGGAGAGTTTGAATCTTGCCCAGGCTGGCCAAACAAAAAGGACAGCTACAAAAAATAGCCGGGCGCTGTGGCAGGCGCCTGTGGTCCCAGCTACTTGGGAGGCTGAGGCAAGAGGATCACTTAAGCCCAAGAGTTTGAGGTTGCTGGTTGCTGTGAGCAGTGATGCTATAGCACTCAACCAAGGGTGATGTAATGAGACTCTGTCTCAAAAAAAAAAAAAGGGGATGGAAGGAGGAGCAGTGATTTCCTAGTGATTTATAAAAGGATCAGTCCCCAGTGGAAATTGGAGATGTTACCCTGGGAAAGGGCATGGAAAAAAGATGCAATAGAATTTTCACTGTTAAAATATGAATCTTTATCAGGTGGGCTTACAGAAATGCTTTAGGGAATGAATTGGAAAATGAGAGTTGGCCATAGCCCTGTCACGTAACACAGCACCTTATAGACACGACAATAGACAAAGAAAGCAGTTTAGAAAATAAGCCAAACGCTGCCCTGTGATGTCACTTCCCACCCCTGGGGGAAGCTCCTTTGGCATCGGCAGAATTTTAGAATAATTAATAATTCTCACAAAATGGTCACAGAAAAGATTCTGAGAGGAAATTCTAGGGTACATTTCATGCTAAATATTGGAGGAACAATCACAACGTGAAGATGAGAGTAAGAATTAGGTGAGAATTATTATTCCCCAAATATTTTGCATCTGATTGTCTTGCTCCAGATTTTCGTGGATGCTAAAGACACAAAGCAATTTCAGCTGTTAACGGAGTGCCCTCCGTGTTTCCTGTGAACCTCAGCGGTAGTCACGATTTTATGAAACATGAATTGAGAAAATAACAGCAAAACATACATGAGAACAAAAATATCTCAGATGACTTAAAGAGACATAAAATGTAGCATTAAAATGATTTAATTCGAGAAAACTGTGTTAGCCTTTTGACTACAGAATTTAAAACATTAGCATTAATACCATTAAAGAGTCTCAATGGCAGAAATAAACGGATTAAGATGGAAAGAAAGCAGGGTTACTATTTGACCTTGAACAGAAAATACGTAGATTTATAAATCTTCTACAAAAGATCATGTTCTCTTTCAACAGATCTTCTCTTGCCAAATGAATGCACTCACTTGTTATATCTTTTATGGGAACATTTGTAAAGTACTTACTATATCCTTAATAATACGATTTTAAATTAACAAGTTCCATTCATACTATATTTTTTTAATTATTTAAAGTGTCTTATATGGTATCGTAAAGCCCTAGTAACTTAGCAACTAATCAAAGTTTTATTACAATCAAAACATATCTGGGTCTATACACTGAAGATGTTTTTTATTTTCTCTTGTATTCTTTTTTTTTTTAATTGTGTGGGAATCTTTGAGGGTACAAAGAATTAGGTTACCCTGATTGCATTTGTTAGGTAAAGCCCCTCTTATGATTGTGTCCTGCTCTCAAGAGTTGCGCCATACACCTTGACACCCTTCCCTCTCTCTTCCCCTCTCTCCCCACTTTCTCATTTTCCTACTGCAACCTTCTTTTAGCTCATCTCCTGCCTTCACATTAGAATTGAGTACATTGGATTCTTGCTTCTCTGTTCTTTGATGTTTTACTAAGAAGAATGTGTTCTACCTCCATCCAGGTTAATACAAAAGATGTAAAGTCTCCATCTTTTTTAGTGGCTGAATAAAATCATGGTGTACATATAGCACACCTCTTTAATCCAGTCCTGGCTTGGTGGGCATGTAGGTTGTTTCCACATCTGGCGATTGTAAACTGAGCTGAGATGAACAGTCAAGTGCAAATGTTCTTATGATAAAATGATTTTATTTTTCTTCTGGGTAGATGCCTAGGAAACTAATACAACCTTTTTTGGAAGAAGTATGGAGAATCCTCAAAGAACTCAATTAGAACTCTATTTTATCTTTCACTTATTCTTTTTTTTTATTAAATCATAGCTGTGTACATTAGTGCCATCATGGGGTACAGTGTGCGGGCTTCATATACAATCTGAAATATTTTCATACAACTGTTCGACATAACCTTCATGGGATTTTCTCGTTTATTGTGTGAAAACATTTGTGTTCTACATTTAGTAGGTTTCACCTGTCCCTTCTAAGATGCACCATAAGTGTGATCCTACCATTTTCCCTCTCTCCACACACCTTCCCCCCTTCCCTCTCTTGCCCCCTTCCCTGTCTTCTTGTGCTATAATTGGGGTATAGCCTACATATACCCCTAACTATAATTTAGCTTCATAGTAGGGCTGTATACATTGGATACTTTTTCTTCCATTCTTGAGATACTTTGCTAAGAGGAATGTGTTCCAGCTCCATCCATGTAAACATGAAAGAGGTAAATTCTCCATCTTTCTTTAAGGCTGCATAATATTCCATGGTGTACATGTACCTTCACTTATTCTTAATGTAAAATGAGAGGTCCAAAATGTAATATTGGTGACTGCTTTCTGCTTATCAGTATTGCTGATTCATATAGACTTCCCTTGCATGAAACTTTTCCATGAATCTACTGTACAGATATCATCTTCTTGTTTTTACTTCAATCTTTCAGCTTCAAATAGAAGCTGTTTCACCTATTGTAGCAAATATGGATACCTTGGCAGCTACTTTTTTGTTCAAACAGCACCTGCCCTCACGATGTCCTTTGAAATTTGTCTCAATAATGTTAAAGCTTTTTCATTTG
>CAUYON010016883.1:0-12815 GCA_963573935.1 Arctocebus calabarensis
ACGGCACTCTATCCAGGGTGACAGCTTGAGGCTCTGTCTCAAAAAAAAAAAAAAAAAAATTCAGCTGTTTAAAGTGTACAGTCCTGGCTCAGCGCCTGTGGCTCAACGGGCTAAGGCGCCAGCCACGTACACCTGAGCTGGCCGGTTCGAATCCAGCCCAGCCCGCCGAAAAAACAATGATGGCTGCAACCAAAAAATGGCCGGGCATTGTGGCGGGAGCCTGTGGTCCCAGCTACTTGGGAGGCGGAGGCAAGAGACTCGCTTGAGCCCAGGGATTGGAGGTTGCTGTGAGCTGTGATGCCACAGCTCTCTCCAGGGTGGTGACAGCTTGAGTCTCTGTCTCAAAAAAAAAAAAAAAGTGTACAGTCCCGGCTCAGCGCCTGTGGCTCAAGCAGCTAAGGCGCCAGTCACATACACCTGAGCTGGCGGGTTAGAATCCAGCCCGGGCCCCCCAAACAACAATGATGGCTGCAACCAAAAAACGGCCGGGCATTATGGCGGGCGCCTGTAGTCTCAGTTACTTGGGAGGCGGAGGCAAGAAACTCACTTGAGCCCAGGAATTGGAGGTTGCTGTGAGCTGTGATGCCACAGCACTCTATCCAGGGTGACAGCTTGAGGCTCTGTCTCAAAAAAAAAAAAAAGTAAGAAAGAAAAGAAAAGAAAGTGAGGCAACAGGATTGCTCAAGCCTGGGTTTGAGGATGCTGTGAGCTATGATGCCATAGCACTCTAACCAGGGTGACAGCTTGAGACTCTGTCTAAAAAAAAAGTGTACAGTCCTATGTTTTTTTGTTTTTTTGTTTTTTTTTGAGACAGAGTCTCAAGCTGTTGCCCTGGGTAGAGTGCCATGGCGTCACAGCTCCACAGCAACTTCAAACTCTTGGGCTTAAGTGATTCTCTTGCCTCAGCCTCCCAAGTAGCTGGGACTACAGGTACTCACCCAATGCCTGGCTATTGTCATTGTAGCTGGCCCGGGCTGGGTTCCAACCCGCCAGCCTTGGTATATGTGGTCAGTGCACTACCCACTGAGCTACCGACGCTGCCCCATAGTCCCATTGTTTTTAGTACATTCACAAGGTCATGCAATTATCACCACAATAATTCTCATCACCCCCCAAAGAAACCTTATATCCATTAGGACTTAAGTCTCCACACACACACTCTAGTCGATGCAACCACCCATCTGTTCTCTGTCTTACAGGTTGGTCTCTTCTGGATGTTTTAAATAACATGTGGCCTTAGGGGACCAGCTTCTTTCCTTTAAGGACAATGTTTTCAAATTCGTATCTGTGCTTCATTCCTTCTTATGGGTGAATAAGATTCCATTGTCTGGGCATACCACATTCTGTTTATCCAGTCTTCAGCTGGTGGACATTTGGACACAATTGATGGACATTTCTACTTTGGGGCTGTTGAGTGATGAGCATTTGTGTGGTAATATGTTCTTGTGTCTCTCAGGTGTATACCTAGGAGGTTTCCAGTTACTTGGGGGCAAATTCCAGACATATAATTAATTTCTTTCTTTTGTTTTTGCCCCAGGCTAGAATACCATGGCCTTAGTCTAGCTCACAGCAACCTCAAACTCCTGTGCTTAAGAGAGCCCATCCTCCTGCTTCAGTCTCCCAAGTAGCTAGGACTACAGGTGCCCACCACAATGCCCAGCTAGTTTTTCTATTTTTAGTAGAGATGAGGTCTCGCTTTTGCTCAGGCTTGTCTTGAACTCCTGAGCTCAAGGGATCCTCCTGTCCTCCTGTGTTAACTTTCCAGACTGCTAGGATTACAGGTGTGAGCCCATCACACCAGCCTCTTTCTTTCTTTCTTTTTTTTAATTTTGTTGTTGTTTCAGTTTGGCCAGGGCTGGGTTTGAACTCACCACCTTAGGTATATGGGGCCAGCATCCTACTCACTGAGCCATAGGCACCACCCTCTTTCTTTCTTTTTTGAGACAGAGTCTCAAGCTGTCACCCTGGGTAGAGTGCGGTGGCGTCATAGCTAATAGCAACCTCCAACTCAGGCTCAAGTGATCTTCTTGCGTCAGTTTTTCTATTTTTGGTAGAGAGGGGGTCTCGCTTTTGCTCAGGCTGGTCTGAACTAGTGATCTCAAGCAACCCATCCGCCTCAGTCTCCCAGAGTGCTAGGATTACAGGTGTGAGCCACAAAACCTGGCCTTTTTTTTCTTTTTAATTTTGCTTTCAATTGTCTTAGTTTGAAGGTTTTTTTTTCTATTTATTTATTTGAGACAAAGTCTCAAGCTGTTGCCCTGGATAGAGTGCCGTGGTGTCACAGCTCCAGCAACCTCAAACTCTTGGGCTTAAGTGATTGTCTTGCCTCAGCCTCCCAGGTAGTTGGGACTACAGGTGCCCACCACAACACATGGCTATTTTGTTGTTATAGTTGTTATTGTTGTTTGGCAGGCCTGGTCTGGATTCGAACCCGCCAGCTTCGGTGTATGTGGCTGGCGCCCTAGCCGCTGAGCTATAGGTGAGAGCCTATTTAGTGTTTTATTGAGACAGAGTCTCACTTTGTGGCCCTTGGTAGAGTGCATCATAGCTCATAGCAACCTCAAACTCTTGGGCTCACGTGATTCTCTTGCCTCAGCCTCCCAAGTAGCTGGGACTACAGGCACCAGCCATAGTGCCTGGCTATTTTTTGGTTGTAGCCATCATTGTTGTTTGGGCCCAGGCTGGATTCGAACCCGCCAACTCAGTTGTATTTGGCTGGTGCCTTAGCCACTTGAGCCACAGACACCGAGCCTTTTTTTTTTTTGTAGAGGCAGAGTTTCAGTTTATCGCCCTCGGTAGAGTGCCGTGGGGTCACACTGCTCACAGCAACCTCCAACTCCTTGGCTTAGGCGATTCTCTTGCCTTAGCCTCCTGAGTAGCTGGGACTACAGGCACCCGCCACAACGCCCAGCTATTTTTTTGTTTTAAACCACAATGCCTGGCTATTTTTTTGTTTTGCAGTTCCTCCAGGGCCAGATTTGAACCCTCCACCCTCGGTATATGGGGCCAGCGCCCTACTCGCTGAGCCACAGGCGCCACCACCCCCCTTTTTTTTAAAGACTGGGTCTTGCTCTGTCACTTGCACTCTCATGATCAGTTTACTGTAACGTTGAACTCCTGGCCTCAAGTGATCCACCTCAACCTCCCGAAATGCTGGGATTATAGATGTGAGCTGCCATGCCCGGCCTCTAATTTCATCGATGTAGAGACACAGGTCTCTTTCCCGGACAGTCCCCCTTGCCCTCTTGACCCTGACTCCAAAGGGTTCCTCCCTCTCATCTTGTCCTCCCATAACTAGCTCTCATTGAGCCTATTCCCAAAGAGGGGGAGAGCCATGCCCTGAGACCTGGCACCTTTCACAGAGGAGAAGAAGAAAGAGCCTACATTTGTACACAGAGAAGGCCTCCTGCCATAGGGGCACACAGCTGGAACAAAGGATGAAAGATGCCAGAATCAAACTATTAAGGAGAAAAGGCATGATGAGAAGGCAAGGCTAGAAGGAAAGGTCCTTAGCTCCTGGGACTAATGAGCCATCTCAGCAGGGCCACAGGTCCAACCTCCAGCTTACCGATAAAAGTAGACGTATTTCTCCATGTAGGTACTGCGCCCCAGCAGGGGGCTGCTCAAGGAGCTGTAGGGCCCCGAGTCATCAAATCTGCCAGGAAAAAGGGACACCAGGGTTAGGGCCCCCAAGGTTCTGGGTGGGACCTTGATTAGATCCACAGAACCTTCCTTACCGGTTGAGTTCTCGAAGCAGGAGGGGGATGGCATTGCCAGAAGAGTCCACCACCTCCTGCAGTACCATGATGTCACAGCGAGCCAGGATCTGCAGGACACCAGGAAGGCCAGCCCATAGAAAACAGTGGGATTAGAAAGGACCCAAGAGGGGATTGAGTGCTGTCCTCACCCAGACCCCATTAGCAGAGGAGGAGACTGAGGCTGTACATCTCCACACTGTATCTTTCTCTGTACCCTTTTCTCTGGAACATACCAGCCCTGCCTACCCCTGGCCAGGCAGGGCTGTGGGCTTTGGGTCATGGTCCTTAGGGGCACAGCTTCCTTGAGTAATGAACCTACCCGAACTAAGGTGTCCATCACTTGCTGCCTGGCCACTTTGGCCAGTGTCAGACGCTGGGCGTTGAAGGCACAGATGCGAAAGGCCTCAGCCCCACTGGCCAGAAGCACGAGCAGGAGTGTGGCTGGGCAGTGCATGGCTGCATGCGGCTGCTGGAACCCCAGACGAATCCAGTTCACTCTGGTGTTCTCACAGTTGGGCTCCGTTCTGGTCCTAGAAGGACATGGAACAGAAGCGACACCAACCTCCCAGTTATGCTAGCCTGCAGGTTTCCTGCCTTTCTCCCTGTGGCCACCAGCCAACGTCTGTACATATGACTCAACCACATTTTTTGTTCTTTTTTTAAATTGTGATAGCACCAAATGTACCATGTTAACCATTTGTAAGAGTGCAGCTCAGTGACAGTAAGTGTATTTGCAGTATTATGCAGCCATCACCACCACCCATCACCAGAACTTTTTCATCTTCCCAAACTAGAACTGTCCCCATTATCCCCATTAAACATGAACTCCCTGTTCCCCCTCCTCTTAGCCCCTGGCACCTGCCATTCTACCGTCTGACTCTATCAATTTGAGTACTCCAGGGACCTCATCAAAGTGGAATCACACAGCATTGTCATTTTGTGATTGGCTCATTTCACTGAGTATAACGTCCTCAAGGGTTATCTATCTTAAAACACATGTCAGAATTTCCTTCCCATTTAAGGCTGAATACTATTCCATTGTTGATCTGTACCACCTTTGGTTTATCCATTCATCTGGCAGTGGGCACTGGGTTCCATCCACCTTGTTGGTATTATGAATAGTACTGCTATGAGTATGGGTGTATAAATATCTAGAGTTGTTGCTTTCAGTTATTTTGGAAATATACCCAGAAGGGGAATTGCTGGATCATATGGTAGTTCTATTTTTAATTTTTTGAGGGATCACCATAGTGTTTTCCATAGCGGCTGCATCATTTTACATCCCCACCAACAGTGCATAAGGGTTCAACTTAATTTCTTTTATTTACTTTTCTTTCAAAAGTTTGTTTAGCATCAAAAAGAGATGTTGCTTAACACTACAGAACATTTCAAGGCTTGAGTTACAAAAGAATACTTCAGGCTTGGCGCCTGTTGCACAGTGGTTACAGCGCCAGCCACATACATCGAGGCTGGCGGGTTCAAACTTGGCCCGGGCCAGCTAAACAACAATGACAACTGCAACAAAAAATAGCCGGTGTTGTGGTGGGCGCCTGCAGTCCCAGACACTTGGGAGGCTGAGGCAAGAGAATTGCTTAAGCTCAGGAGTTTGGGGTTGCTGTGAGCTATGACGCCACAGCACTCTACTGAGGGTGGTGACATAGTGAGACTGTCTCAAAAAAAAAAAAAAAAAACTTCATTATTTGCACTTGTAATTGGCTTCTATTTTCACACATGTTGGCAAGAGAAAAAAATAGCATATGTCTGAAAGATAAAATAAATTCTATGGAATCCTTTAAGATGAAAAGTGAAGCTTATGTTAAAAGACTATATTAGCAGGGCAGCGCCTGTGGCTCAAAGGAGTAGGGCACCCGCTGCATATGCTGAAGGTGGTGGGTTCAAACCTAGCCCTGGCCAAAAACTGCAAAAAAAAAAAAAAAAAAAAGACCAGATTAGCATATTTAGTAACTCTAGGTTTTCATTTAACACTAGTTAAAGTTTCAATTTTTTTTTTTCTTTAGAGACGAGGTCACTCTGTGTTGCCAAGGCTGGTCTCAAACTCCTAGTGTCAAGCAATCTTCTCACTTCAGTCTGTCAAAGCACTGGGATTACTGGTGTGAGCCAGTCAGCTAGCCTGAGAGAATTTACTGTGAACAGAGTACACAGGAGTGGTAGAGACTGGCTATTTCACAACATCTGACAGTATAGTCAGTATATGTCATATGGCTGGTCTTTGTAGAGGCATCCTTTGCTGTCCTCATTGAAGGTGCCTTGTGTCTTGACTTACTCCACCTCTCTCCCTCTCTCTTTGTTTTTTGAGGCAGAGTCCCACTTTGTTGCCCTCAATAGAGTGCTATGGCATCATAGCTCACAGCAACCTCAAACTCTTGGACAAAAACGATCCTCTTGCCTCAACCTCCCAAGTAGCTGGGACTACAGGTGCCCTCCTCCACAATGCCTGGCTAGTTTGAGAGACTGGGTCTCTCTCTTGCTTAGGCTGCTCTGGAGCTCCTGAGCTCAGACAATCCACCTGCCTCAGCCTCCCAGAGTGCTGGGATTACAGGTGTGAGCCACCATGTCCAGCCTACTCCACCTCTCTTGCCCATAAGAATGATGAGTCTCCTTACTGAGTCCAAGTCCATAACTGTGGTCATCAGCATCACTCTGAGCTGGGAAGCTATAGCTGTTATCATAGGAATCATAACTCTGTTCATAATAAGCAGTGCCATATCCATCATCAGTCATGTTGTCCATAGGTCCCTTGTGTTGGGAGGTCTGTACCCAGTTAGGAGGACTCCTCTTGCTCTGGGAATAAGATCCTTTCTTTTTCTTTTCTTTTCTTTCTTTTTTTTTTTTTTCAACTTTTGGCCAGGCCTACTCCTTGAGCCACAGGCACTTCTCTTTCCTTCCTTCCTTTTCTGTCTCTTCTCTCTCTCTTTCTTTCTCTTTCTCTCTTTCAACAGAGTCTCACTTTGTTACCTTGGGTAGAGTGTCCTGGTGTCATAGCTCACAGCAACCTCAAACTCCTTGGCTCAAGCAATCCTTCTGCCTCAGCTTTCCAAGTAGCTAGGACTACAGGCACCCCCCCCACCAATGCCTGTCTAGTTTTTCTATATTTAGTAGAGACAGGGTCTTGCACTAGCTCAGTCTGGTCTCTAACTCCTGAGCTCAGGTCATCCACCAGCCTTCCACATCCCACAGTGCCGGGATTACAGGTGTCAGCCATCTAGCCTGGTGCCTTCTCCTTTTTGACAACAGATGCAGGACATATGTGAAGGGGGGGTCCAGTGAGCGCCCTACCATCAGCTTGGCGGGCACTTCTCAGACACACTCATGGGCTTCTGGGCCCTGGACATGGGCTCCAGGCACACAAGCTGCAGCAACCCTGCGATCCCCGACCTGCGGCGCCTTCAGCAGCGGCCGCCAAGCCCAGCAAGTGCCTGGGCGGCAGTGCCAACTGCACAGAAGTGGGAACCATAGCCGCAGAGCGCCCAGCGCCAGGGGGCCCCCGCGCTCCAGCCGTGAGCAGGGACTGCAGCGACCTCGCCAGTCTGCACCCAGGAAGCTGCGGCCCCGCAAACTACGTCTCCAGTAGCGTGGATCCGGTGACAGACACCGCAAAGGCAGACAAGCTGGACTGCCAGCTGGGCAGCAGTGACAGTATAGTCCCGATCACCAGGGCCACCGAGTGCTCCATGCTAGTGGACTCCACGCTCCAGACACCGGTGGCAGGCATTGCCTGGCAGGCCCTCAGGCAGGGCTGGTGGCCAACTTGGCTATCCAGAGGCCATGGGGTGAGCCCTGCTGGACATTCAAGTGGTTACATCCACCACCCTTCCATCTACAACTAAAGGAACATCTTCGTGCATCTCTCTCTGCCCACTTGTGTCTTTTTTTTTTTTTTTTGTGGAGACAGAGTCTCACTTTATCGCCCTCAGTAGAGTGCCTTGGAATCACAGCTCACAGCAACCTCCAGCTCTTGGGCTTAAGCGATTCTCTTGCCTCAGCCTCCCAAGTAGCTGGGATTACAGGCGCCTGCCACAGTGCCCAGCTAATTTTTGATGCAGTTCGGCTGGGGCTGGGTTTGAACCCGCAGCCCTTGGTATATGGGGTCGGCGCCCTACTCGTTGAGCCACAGGCACTGCCCTTTTTTTTTTTTTTTTTTTTTAGGCAGAGTCTGACTCTGTCACACAGGTTGGAGTGCAGTGGCATCATCATAGTTCATTGCAGCCTTGGACTCCTGGGCTCAGGTGATCCACCTGCTTCAGCCTCCTGAGTAGCTGGGACTAGAGGTGCCTGCCACCACATCCAAGTCATTTTCAAATTTTCTGTAGAGATGGGGTCTCACGATATTGCCCAGGCTGGTCTCCAACTCCTGGGCTCAAGTGATCCTCCTACCTTGGCCTCCCAAAGTGCTGAGCTTACAGGCATGAGCCACCTCACTCTGTGAGATGTTGTACTTAAAACAGAGTCCCAGTAGTGGAATTGTTAGGTCCAAAGGTATATGCATTTAAAATGATGTTAAATCATCCCTCTGCAGTGTGTGATGCAGCCTCTTTCCCACATCCTTGTTACCACTGATAAGCCCTCCTTGTTCATCTTGACAGCTAGACCCTGTCTTTCTGAACATCTCTGGTTTTTTTTTTTTTTTGAGACAGAGCCTCAAGCTATCACCCTGGATAAAGTGCCGTAACATGACAGCTCACAGCAACCTCCAATTCCTGGGCTCAAGCGAGTCTCCTGCCTCCGCCTCCCAAGTAGCTGGGACTACAGGCGCCCGCCACAACGCCCGGCCAAGGAAGGTGTCTTCTTTTCCTGGAGCCTCTCCCTCTGCCTTCCTGGGCCTTGTTCCAGGACCTCCTATGGCCTAGAGAGCCACAGGGTCTGTTCCTTTTGTCCAAACCTGTTCTTCAGCATTGGGAATCCACACTTTTGGCCCCCATTCTTCTAAGTCACTGTGGAATCTCAGGAAAGGTCCTCTCCCAGGGCCCTGTGTTCTCCAATTGTCCAGGAAGAGAGGAGGGGGACCAGTCTTTCAGCTTCCTGCCTGCCCTGACATATGTGACTCCGTGACATACTGACACCTGTCTCCTGCCCTCCCATCTCCCCTCTAACTTGCCAGCACTGATGCTTTCCACGGCTGCTTCCCTGATCTTCCACCCCTTCTGGGCCAATGAGAAATGAGAATGGTTAGAGGCTGACATTGCCTCCCAGCTGATACAGAGGGCTGCCTGGGTGAGGTACTATTCCCTAAGAGCAAGGCTGCAGCTGGAACAACCCAGCATTCTGCAAGCTCCTGGTAATCATGTTGGAAAAATGTAGGCCTGGCAAGGGGTTGGAGTGAAGGGTCCTATATGGTGAACAGCCAGCTCAAGGCCGTGCTTGGACATTTGAACTGGAGGGGTTACTCCCAGAGAGGACAGAGCAAATGCCATCCATGTTGGATGGCTTCATTATGAGCAAGAATGACTCCTCACAAACAATACTCAAACTGCTCATTACCGCAGGCTGCACAGGAGGGCAGTGGGAAGGGGCAGAAACGGACTGGTCACAGGCTGTAGCTTTGAGTCTGGTCCAGGATGGGGGGGACACCATGTCAGAGAGGTCAGTCAGGCCACAGCTGCTCCAAGTCTGCCCAGAGATAAGATTTCTGCAGCACTGGGGGAGGTTGGCACCCAGCCATTCATGTCCTCTGGGCCAGGCCCAACTGCTACTCAACTATATATATTATTAAGAGAGTTGGTGGCAAGGGTTTGGGGCTCAGTCTATGACCAGGATTACTGTTTATCTGGGACCAAGATCAGGGCTCAGTGTGTGACCAGGACGAGGCCCAGACTGTAGGATCTCACTGGTGAGGCTCAGAGCCAGGGAGGCTGCCATCCCCGAGGGCAGCAAGATGAGGTCAGTGTGAGGAGAGGAGAGAGGGCACGACGTGAAGGCTGAGTCCCTGGCCTGTGGCCAGCTGAGGGGAGCAGAGCAAGCAGCCGGGACACCAGCTCTGCTACGAACTGGCTGCTTGGTTTGGGGGTGTTGCTTCCCTTTTTGGAGCCTGTTTTCTTGTGTGCAAAATGAAAATATCTACGTCTGTGCTGCCTGATAACAACTGTACAACCAACATGTAACTTCGTATTTTACAAAGCACTGTGAAAGAAAATGGATAATCTCTTTGGGGCTTCTAAATGTCATTAGGGCCTGAGGAAGGTTGACATTCTGACTCAAAGAACTTGACCTTTTAATTACTACTTTTCTTTTTTTTTTTTTTTGAAATAATCTCAGCCTATTGCCCTGGCTAGAGTGCTGTGGCATCATAGCTCACAGCAACCTCAAACTCTTGGACTTAAGCAATTCTCTTGCCTCAGCCTTCCAAGTAGCTAGGACTACAGGCGCCCATCACAACGCCCAGCTATTTTTTGCTTGCAGTTGTCATTGTTGTTTTAGCAGGCCCCGGCCAGGCTCAAACCCACCACCTTCAGTGTATGTGGCCAGTGCGCTACTCACTGAGCTATGGGCGCCAAGCCTGGTTTTTCTTTTTCTTTTTTTTTGTAGAGACAGAGTCTCACTTTATTACCCTCGATGGAGTGCCGTGGCATCACACAGATCACAGCAACCTCCAACTCCTAGGCTTAGGCGATTCTCTTGCCTCAGCCTCCCAAGTAGCTGGGAATACAGGCCCCCGCCATGACGCGCGGCTATTTTTCTGTTTTGCAGTTCGGCAGAGGCTGGGTTTGAACCTGCCACTTTTGGTATTTGGGGCTCGTGTCCTACTTGATGAGCTATAGACGCCGCCCAAGATTTTTCTATTTTTAATAGAGACAGGGTCTCACTCTTGCTCAGGCTGGTCTCAAACTCCGGAGCTCAAGCAATCCGGGTGCCTTGGCCTCCCAGAGTGTTAGGGTTACAGGTGTGAGCCACCGCACCCAGCCTACTGACTTTTTTTTATAGGTTAACTTCTTTCCTTATTTTCTTGTTCCCAGCTTAGACGGGATGGCTCCTGAGATAAAAGACCCTTTGACGGAGATAAAAGATGTTTTGACTATTACATTCCTAATTTGGAATTGTAAACATGTCCTTGCCAGCAGGAAGCACTGCCTATAACCAAAGTGCTGTAACTAGTCACTTTTTTTTTTTGCATATTGTTTTCTTATTTGAAAAATAACTTTTATTTCCTTAATCTGATAATTTTACAAACTGATAATTAAAAAGTGAACATCTGTCAATTTATACAGGCAGAACTAGTTCATAAAACTCAAATATTTAGGCTCGGTGCTTGTGGCTCAGCGGGCTAAGGCGCCAGCCATGTAAACCTGAGCTGGCGGGTTAGAATCCAGCCTGGGCCCGCTGAACAACAATGGTGGCTGCAACCCAAACAAAAATAGCCGGGCGTTGTGTGGGGTGCCTGTAGCCCCAGCTACTTGGGAGGCAGAGGCAGGAGACTCGCTTGAGCCCAGGAATTGCAGGTTGCTGTGAGCTGTGATGCCACAGCGCTCTATCCAGGGTGACAGCTTGAGGCTCTGTCTCAAAAAAAAAAAAAAAAACCCTCATATATTTAACACATTACACAGCAAAGTCTTAGCTTTTATATAGTACATAAGTGGAAATTTGAAATTACCAAGCCAATTGCAGCCACCAACCTGTATCTAAACCCTCTTGTGAGGAATCTCATGGTTTCCCTTCTGCTGGAAACCTTCAAAGAGATGTGTGTGCTTCCAGTAACTAGTCACTTGTATGGAAAATGTTGACTCCTGAAATACTTCTCCAGACCTTGCCTTTATAAACAACCCTCACCCCTCTCCACTCCAGAGCACTGACCCCTATCTCTGGAGTCTGTATCTTCCTGGGTCGCTATCCTCAAATTTTGTGCCCAAATAAGCTCAGTAATTCATCACATTGCCTGAATCTTGTTCCTGGAGGTTGACACCTCCAAAGTCCCTTATAAATACCTGACTCCCAGGGCTACTTATAAGGGCGCACTTCATGGAACACCTGAAAAACCGGATAGGGTTATTCTTCTTTTCAAAGAGGAAATGTTTCAGAGGACAGGAAACTCTCCAAAGGAAAGACTTTTATTGTGGTCAGGGTTTCTCATAGCTCTTCAAGTTAATTTTTGTTTTGCAAAGTGATGCAAAGTGTTTACAGAGTCAAAGTGTACTAACAAATTATAGTGAAAATAGCACTTTCCCACCTCACTTCAACCCACTCACCAAAAGCAACCGTTTCAGCTCAGTTAGTTGTAGTTTTGACTTTTTATTTTTCTTTCTTTCTCTCTCTCTTTCATACAGACAGAGTCTCACTTTATCGCCCTCGATAGAGTGCTATTGCATCACACAGCTCACAGCAACCTCCAGTTCCTGGGCTTAGTCGATTCTCTTGCCTCAGCCTCCCGAGTAGCTGGGACTACAGGTGCCCGCCACAATGCCAGGTTATTTTTCTGTTTTGCAGTTTGGCCGAGGCTGGGTTTGAACCTGTCACCTTTGGTATATGGGGCTGGCGCCCTACTACGATGAGCCACAGGTGCCGCCAGTATTTTTTTTTTTTTGCAGTTTTTGGCGGGGGCTGGGGTTGAACCCGCCACCTCCGGCATATGGGTTCGGCGCCCTACTCCTTTGAGCCACAGGCGCCGCCAGTTTTGACTTTTTAAATAAAGCATTGATTGCTATTATTGCTAACTCCTAAGATAGACATCCAAGTTAGACAACTATCTCTTGACAAGACTATCATGACAGATGAGGTTCACTTACATCCTTTGTCCTGTCCTTTCGATACCACAACACCACATTTCTTTGTCACATTTACAATCAGTGAAGAGTGTTCACGCCTGAACCAACTAATACATTGTGACCACCTTTCCTTTCTTTTTCCATTTCTTTCCTACCTCAGAGATAATTACTGTCTCACCTTTTCATTTCTTTTTTTTTTTTAAGACAGAGCCTCAAGTTGTCACCCTGGATAGAGTGCTGTGGCATCACAGCTCACAGCAACCTCCAATTCCTGGGCTCAAGCGAGTCTCCTGCCTCTGCCTCCCAAGTAGCTGGGACTACTGGCGCTCACCACAATGCCTGG